>ML387725.1:8946-121075 GCA_005239525.1 Nicotiana knightiana | reverse complement strand
GATATATATATATATATATATATCGATCGGGCTGCACGCCGCAACAGTTATTATATGGCACTTATTGAGCGTGAGTGTTGAGTGTGAGTGCTGATTGACGAGAGATGAGTCACGAGTGACTGAGAGGCTTGCCCAAGAGGTTTTATTTGTGAGTGACATTGTTCCCGAGGGGCTTATTTGTTATGAAACTACTGTTATCACTCTTCTTTATATTTTAGCCTCTAAACGATAAATGTTGAACCAATGTTTTATATGAGATTTGAAAAGGGAAAATTGGAGTTTCTATGAAATTTTTGAAACGTAGATTCCTGTCTTGATTTATTGATTTCCACTGATATTTATTATATGATTTTACATGATTTTAAAGGCTCGTCACTGCACTCAAGTCCTTATTTATATTTGTTACTTACTGAGTTGATGTACTCACGTTACTTCCTGCACCTTGTATGCAGATTCAGGTGCCATGATCGAGTGAGTTTTGATTCATCCTCATTGGAGCATTTACTGGAGACGGTGAGGTAGCTGCACGGCGTTCGCAGCCCCACCCTTCTCCTTCCTATTTTATCGTCATTTACATTTCCAAAACTTTTTGTACTAAGGAAATCGTGTCAAATTCTGTGTTCCATTTAATTGCTCATGATTGTTGACTCTAGGTTTTGGGGATTTTTTTCTCATATGTTTTCATTACTTATCCGTATTTGTGAAATACTAAACGTTTTCAACGTCAAATAAACAACTTACAAGGACTAAGCCAGCAACATTGGCGACCTCAAAAAAATCAAGGCAATTCGAATTCTAACAATCAAGGAAATTAGAGTGGAAACAACAATTGAGGGAATTGGCATAACAACAATAACAAGGAAATTGGAGTGGAAACCACCAAGGAAATTGGGGAGGTAACTATCAAGGCAGATGGAACAACAATCAAGGCAACCGGGGGTCGAGTTTTCAAAGGCCCTCAATGTACCAACAACAAAGCAACCCACCTCCTTGTACTTCCCATGGTTCAAGTTCTTCAAACAATGATATGGGGCGTATTGAAAATAAGTTAAAGCAAATGATAGAAAAGAATGCCGATTCGGAGGCCCAACTTGCCTCACACAACATATCAATCCCGCAACCTAGAATTTCAAATGGGAAAAATCTCTAAAGCTCTAAACTCTCATCCTAAGTGGGCACTATCAAGTGACACGATGGTAACCCCAATGGGTAGTAACAACACGGGGAATGCTATGGCAGTTATCACATAAAGTGGAAGCTGCAGGAATGCACCCATCGAAAGTCAAAGACAACTTGTTGATGATGATCAAGTGATGCAAGAAGAATAGATCCCAAAAAATGTAGTGCAACCTAATGATGAGGTTCAAATTGATATTGATGATAATGTGGAAGAGAATCAAGATAAGGTGAACCCATCTAGGGAACACATTATTGACGTATCGAAGTTGGTAGAGCAAAAGGTTAAGGCACCATTTCCTAAGCCTCCACCTCTATACCCTCAAAGACTTGTCAAGAAAAAATGGTGAGAATCAATTCAAGAAGTTCATTCAGATGATCAAGAGTCTTTCAATCAATATGCCATTAATTGAAGCTTTAAAACAAATGTCTGGTTATGCAAAGTTCATGAAAGATATTTTCAAAAAGAACTGGTCAATGATTTTTGAGACCATAAAAGTCACTCATTTAGTGAGTTCAATTGTGCATTCAACGGCTCCTAAGTTGGAGGATCCATGTGCTTTCACGATTCCTTGTACAATTGGAGTGCCAAGTTTGCTAAAGCTCTTTGTGATCTTGGGCTAGTATCAATTTGATGCCCTATTTGGTTTTTAAGACTATGGGAATTGGGCAACCAAGACCCACCTCTTTGATATTTCAAATGGCCGATCGTACCATGAAGAGGCCTTTGGGAGTGATTGAAGATGTATTGGTTCGTGTTGATAAATTCATTTTTCTGGCGAATTTTATCATTTTAAATTGTGAGGTTCATTATGAAGTGTCGATTATTCTTGGGAGACCTTTCATTGCTACGAGTAAGGCTCTTTGTCATGTTGAAGCCGGAGAACTCACTTTCCGGGTTGGTTATGAAAAAGTTATATTCCATGAGTGTAAGTCCATACGGCAACGAAATAGCAATAAGGTGTGTTATTTTGTGGACTAGGTGACCGATGCCATTATTGATGAGACAAGTACAATAATCAATGTTGGTGATATGTTGGAGGCCGTCTTGCTCAAATTTGATGATGACGAGATGGATGGCTTCATGGGATGTGTGAACTCTTTGCAAGGAATGGGGTCGTACAACTATGCACCCGGTAAATTGTCCTTGGATCTTGAAAATAGGAAAACTCCTCCTACAAAGCCTTCTATTGAAGAGCCTCCTACCTTGGAGTTCAAGCCATTTCCTCCGCATCTTTGGTATGAATTTCTTAGTCCTTGTTCTATTTTACCAGTTATTCTTTCCTCTTGTTTGACTAACGTGCAGGTAGACTCCATATTGGCAGTGCTACAAGAGAGGAAGAAGGCTATTGGGTGGACCTTGGCGGATATTCGGGGGATAAGCCCTGCCTTTTGCGTGCATAAGATCAAGTTGGAGGATGGCGTTAAACCATCTATTGAACATCAAAGGAGACTCAATGAGACTATGCAAGAAGTTGTCAAGAAAGAGATTATCAATTGGTTGGATGCAGGAGTTGTCTACCCCATCTCCGATAGTTCATGGACTTCTCCGGTTCAATGTGTCCCAAAAAAGGGGGCATGACGATGGTCACCAATGACAAGAATGAGTTGATTCCTACTAGAACGCTGACCGATTGGGGGTGTGTATGGACTATTGCAAGCTCAACAAAGCCACAAGGAAATATCACTTTCCACTTCCTTTTTAGATCAAATGCTCGATAGATTGGCTAGTCGTGCCTTTAATTGATTTCTTGATGTGTACTCGGATAGCAACACGGTGCACTAAGCTCCCGCTATGCGCGGGGTCCGGGAAAGGGCCGGACCACAAGGATCTATCGTACGCAGCCTTACTCTTGCTCTGAAAGATCAAGAGAAAACCACTTTTACATGTCCCTATGGTACTTTTGCTTTTAATGGATGCCATTTGGTTTGTGTAATGCACCGTCGACTTTTCGAAGGTGTATGATGGCTATTTTCACAGACATGGTAGAGGAATACCTAGAAGTTTTCATGGATGACTTCTCGGTGGTTGGAGATTCTTTTGATGATTGTCTTGCAAATTTGGACACAAAGTGCTAACTAGATGGGAAGAAACAAATTTGGTGCTCAACTATGAGAGATGACATTTCATAGTCGAGGAAGGCATTGTCCTTGTGATACGTAATGGTATCGAAAACACGAATAATGATACACGGAATCAAGAAGATAGAAAATTAGGGTTTAAAATAGAGAAAGACAAGAATCTAACTATGAACTAGTTAGACCCCTTGAATTTACTATGATAAATACTAATCGAGGAGGAACACTAATAAGAAACACGAATTAGGCTAAGTAAAGAATGCAATCCAAAGCCCATATAAGATATATCAACTAGAACAATAAATTAACATTCAAATACAAAATATAATCCAAGAGTATGACCATGAACTCACACATGATAAACCTTACATAGATAATCTAGAAAACATGGTAAATAAAAAGAAATAAAAGATACCCTAAACCTCTCAAGGTTTGGTCTATGTTTATCAATCCATCATCAAAATATTCCTCTGAAAATGAGAGGAAGGGACTATTTATACTTGAGTGCGGCTAGATGCTAAAATACTCTTAGGCTAGTAAGGAATCTAAGTAGACCCAAATTATAAGACTAGCCTAAATAGCTAAATTGCCAATATAGCCTTCTTGATCTTGACTCCTTTAAAGCACTCCAATGCTATGATGTTTACTAGGAAATCATCCTCACTAAACATGCTCATCCAAATTATATCATCCTCCTCCCCTTGAAAGAAATTTGTCCTCGAATTAGGACCTTACAAAACCAAGAAAGGAGCAAACATAAGTACCAAGCCAATCACAATCAAAGCGTTGTATGTCCAAGCTAAAAGATCAAAGTTCTCAACCTTGCACTAAAAATTAACACTCTTATGATATAGTCAAGTGTTATAATCTTGAAAGAACACATATTTAACAGAAATGACACAAACTTGACTATAACGAAAAAATACCCATGAGAAGAATCAAGAGAGTAGAATGTCCCATATTTCCAACAAAACCACAATTTTGTAAAATGCTCAACAAAGTGCACAGTACAACCAAGTGTCATAAGAAACAATAAAAAGCATACTCTCCAATCCAAAGAAATACACTTTACCATAATAAAAAACAACTCCGGTTTCAAAAACAAACTTTAACCCCTAAGTATCCACATACTTTCCAAGAACTTCACATGGCAACTTAAGATATAGGCCAAGTTCATCATGAATCATCTTACAAAGAATATCAAATACTCAAAGTTATGAATCTTTACCTCAATAGTCTTAAATAAACACAATATAAACATAAGCCAAATATACATACCATTCTTGCTTTTAGGCAAAAGAAAAAGCTCTTGACAAATAATATGCCGAAGAGTTAGTTCAACGCTTCCCTTAACCTTAGCAACTTTTTCTTGATGAACCTTCACAAAATAATCAATAAAGTTAGGTTCTTTTTTCTCACAATGATCATTCAAAATAACAAAAGAAACATTCTTACCTTTTCTCAAAGAAGCATTAGTAAAATCTAACGAGAATGTTATTTCAAAAGTAGGAAAAAGATAGAAACATGGCACAAATATTCTGCAAAACTGATGCCCAAAACTTCAGCTCAACTATACTCATAGAGAACTGGTGTACAATGCAGAAGTTTTCTGTCAAACACTCTCCAAAACTGATGCAATTCTTGTTAAGTAAACTTAAGCTAAAACTTGCGCAAAATTCGCTCAACTGTTTAGAAAAACCGCAGTAATATCAATTCACAAAAGAAATGCAGAAAACTTCATTATTGAGGAGAAGCTGAACAATACAGGTTTACAGGCAACAACCAAGAAATCCTTTATAGCAACAGGAACTAGTAGCAAACTATTGCCCAGCAAACCTTCAACTTCTATAAGCAGATTCTAACAACTGGATAATAGCTTATGTAACAAGAGCACTCAATTCAACAAGTAGAACATTTGAAGTAAAAGTCAGATTTCCACTATCACTGCGGAACTCAAGCACAGTTTCAACTAACACTAATTGTCAGTAGATTCAGCTTACTATGTGCTCAACCGAATCACAACTTGTGCTGTTCAATCTCTAGTGTTCAGTGCAGTAGTAGACACTATAAACTTCAACTAATAACTTGACGACAACCTCTCCATCAAAATTCAACAGCAACAAGAACGAAAAATGAATTTGAGCCTTTGATTCAAGCACCCAAGCTCCAAAAGAACAGTACCAATAAGTTAATTCAAGCAATAAACAACGCGAGTCGACTTGAATGATTCAAGCCAATTACCTCAGAGAGATCGAGTTGACGTTCAGTTAAAACTCAAATTCTCTCCAAAATTTTCAGAAATCGGAGATGGAGCTCAGTTTTAAACTTTAGGAATCAAACCTGGTTTGTGTGACAATTTTTTAGTTTCTCGAGTTGGCTGGAATTAGTTTAGGAAGTTCTTCAATCAAAACAAGTGTTCTTCGACTGGTTCAAGCTCAGGTGAATAAAATCTCAGTTCAATTTCACTAAAATCTTCACACAACGAGTTCAAATTTGATATACGTGCTTCATTCAACACAAAAAAACAATCCCCAACGATTAATTTCTAGACACGACCACGAAATCAGAAGAACCTAGCCTGTCGTGTTCTTCGCAAATTCTGTTTGAAAGTTTTCTGAACAAAATCACATCAAATTAGTTCCAATCAAGCTAGAAGTTCGAATACAACTTCCGAACAGGTGGAAGGATGAACCCCAGTTACTAATTTGAACAAACACTCATGAAATTGACGAACCCTAGGCCGTCTTCTTTTTCTTCATCGCACAATCAGCTCAAAATTTTGAACCAAAAACTAGCAAATCAGTTCAAATCGAGCTAATCCTTCCGATTCAGCTTCAAAATGACTTTTCAACCATATTCCCAAACTCCCAATCGAATTAAAACTCAAATCTTGGAACCAGAGCAAAATCCTCAAATTCGCTTATACTGTTCGACGTCTTAGGGTTCAGAAGCTCAAACCCACCTTCAATCAAAACTCAAACCAGTAATACAAGCTCAGATAATGAAGATATTAGAAATCTCAGAACCAAAATCAACAATGAGCACAAGGAATTCAAATTTCTAAATGAAATAGTGAAGAACAATGTATACGATTTCTAATTTTAGACATAGATGAACACTAACCTTTTTTTTTTTGGAACTTTCGATATTTTTCTTTATATTTTTAGATTAGATGATAATCAAAACAAAGACCCAGGGATTGATAGAACAATTCAAAACCTGATACCAAGATGATACGGAATTATCGAAAACACGGATAATTCAAAAATATACGGAATCAAAAAGATAGAAAATTAAGGTTTAAAATAAAGAAAGACAATAGCCTAACTATGAACTAGTTAGACCCGTTGAATTTACTGTGATAAACCCTAATCGCGGAGGAACACTAATAAGAAACACGAATTAAGCAAAGTAAAAAATACAATCCAGAGCCCCTATAAGATATATCAACTAGAATAATGAATTAACATTCAAATACAAAAGATGGTCCAAGAGTATAAAAATGAAC
The DNA here is from genome assembly GCA_005239525.1 of Nicotiana knightiana. Classification (NCBI taxonomy): domain Eukaryota; kingdom Viridiplantae; phylum Streptophyta; class Magnoliopsida; order Solanales; family Solanaceae; genus Nicotiana; species Nicotiana knightiana. The sequence goes on along the minus strand of ML387725.1, from coordinate 114,312 downwards.
TCATACATGATAAATCAAACATAGATAATCTAGAAAACATGGTAAATAAAAAGAAATAAAAGATACCTAAACCACGCAAGGTTTGTTGTATGTTTATCAATCCATCGTCAAAAGCTTCCTTTCAAAATGAGAGGAAGAGAATATATATACTAGAGTCCTATTTAGGCTAGTAAGAAAGCTAAGTAGATCCAAATTATAAGCCTAGCCTAAATAGCTAAATTGCTAATATAGCCTTCTTGATCTTGACTCCTTTAAAGCACTTCAATGTTATGATGTTGACTGGGAAATCCTCCTCACAAAGTGTGCTCATCTGAATTGTATCACCTTGGCCACAAAATCTCAAGAAACGTAATTGAAGTTGACAAGGCAAAGATTGAGGTGATTTCAAGCTTCCACTCCCAACTTCGGCAAATGGAGTGCGGAGTTCCATAGGCCACACTAGTTTTTACCGACGCTTCATCAAGGACTTCTCTAAGATGGTGAACCTGATGTGCAAGCTTTTTGAGAAGGATGCTAAGTTTCATTTCAATGATAATTGCATGAGAGCTTTTGAATTATTGAAACTCAAGTTGACAACTACTCCCATCATCACCGCTCTAAATTGGAGTGTGCATTTTGAACTCATATGTGATGCAAGTGACGTAGCGGTTAGGGTTGTTTCGGGGCGACGCATCAACAATATTAGTCATCCGGCCTACTACCCTAGTAAGAGCATGAATAGTACCTAAGTCAACTATACCGTTACGGAGAAATATCTCTTTGCTATTGTGTTTGAAATTAAGAAGTTTCACATGTACTTGATGGGTGAAAAATTCATTGTCCGCATGGATCATGCGGCACTTTGTTATCTTATGATTAAAAAGGACTCCATAGCTTGTTTGATGGGATGGGTCTTTTTGTTACAAGAATTTGATATTCACATCCAAGAAAGAAAATGTAGTGAAAACCAAGTGGCGGCCCATTGGCTTATTTGGAGAAGGAGGGGAGGCCGTATGATGGCTTTGAAATCAATGAATCTTTCAGCAATGAGCAACTCTTGGCAATTCCAATGAAAGAGGTGTCATGGTTCGCGAATTTAGAAAATTTTCTTGTGTGTGGAATCATCCAGGTTGATTTCTCTTAAATCCAAAGGAAAAAGCTCAAACGGGATTGTCAAAATTATTATTGGGATGAACTATACCTTTTCTACATTTGTACGGATGGGGTGATTAGAAGTTGTGTACTGGAAGAAGAGCAAGGTTAAATTCTTGAGGCTTGTCATTCTTCACCATATGGTGGTTATCATGTTAGAGCATGAACGATGGCCAAAGTGCTTAGTTCCGGTTTCAATTAGCATACTCCTTACAAAGATGCTAGTAAGTTAGCGAAAAGATGTGATGAATGTTAACGAGCCATTGTAATCTCAAAGAAAAATGAAATGCCTCTCATAACCATTTTGAATATTGATATTTTCGATGTGTGGGGTATTGACTTCATAGGGCCTTTTATGAGTTCTTGTGGAATCACCTACATCTTGGTCGCGGTAGATTATGTTCCAAATGGGTTGAGGCGGCTGCTTTACCCAACAATAAGGTGAGAAGTGTGGTGGCTTTCTTGAAGAAGAATATTTTCACAAGCTTTGGAACTCCACGTGCAATTATAAGCTATGGGGGCTCACATTTTGGTAACAAGGCTTTAGACACTTTACTTAGGAAGTATGGTGTTACTCACAAAGTCATGACTCCCTATCATCCACAAGCTAGTGGGCAAGTGGAAGTCTTCAACCGGGAGATAGGAGTATCTTGTCCAAACTGGTGAATGCTAATCGAACGGATAGATCCAAGAAGCTTGATGATGCATTATGGGCTTATAGGACGGCTTACAAAACACCTATCAGAATGTTTTCATACCGATTGGTGTTCGGGAAATCTTGTCATCTTCCGGTGAAACTAGAACATAAGTCCATCTAGGCTCTAAAGAAGTTGAATCTTGATTGGAATGTAGCTGCAAACTTGAGGGTTGCACATTTGAATGAATTGAATGAGTTCCGGTACCATGCTTATGGAAGTTTGTCTTTGTAGAAATGAAAGATGAAATATCTTCTTGAATAAATTTGTAACAAGGAGTTCAAGGTGGGCGATATTGTATTATTGTACAACTCAAGGCTGAGGATGTTTTGTAACGACCCGGTCGGTTGTTCCGAGAGTTTAGCCCTGTTTTCCCCGTTTCTGCTTCATTATAGGCGGTTCAGCTTCATTACGTTGTGTTAGATTGGTTGTCTCGGGGTCGGACAAATTTTTGGAGAGAAATGAGACACTTAGTCTCTTATCTTGGTTCAATAGTTGGAAAAGTCAACCGGAATTTGACTTATGGTAAATGACCTCGGAATGCGGATTTTATAATTTGGATAGCTTCGTTAGGTGATTTGGGGCTTAGGAGTGTGTTCGGAATGTGGGTTTGATGTCCGATGTAGAATTAGGCTTGAATTGGCGAAAGTTAGTTTTTGCGATTTCCGGTGGCAGTGGAAAATAGGCTACCGGGATCGGAATGGAATTCCGAAAGTTGGATCAGGTTCGTAGTGTCATTTTGGATATGTGTGAAAAATTTCAGGTCAATCAGACGTGTTTTGGATGGTTTCGGCATCTTTGGCAAAATTTAGAAGTTTCAAAGTTCATAGGCTTGAATTTGATGTGATTTTGGTGTTTTTGCATTGTTTTTGGTGTTTCGGAGGCTCGACTAAGTTTGAATGATGTTATGGGATATATTTCTATGTTTGGTTGAGGTCCCGGGGGCCTTGGGTGTATTTTAGATGCTCAAACGAACATTTTTGGTCTTTGGGAGATTGCTGGTTTTTCTGGTGTTTTAGCAACAGTGATTTGTTCATTGCGATCGCGTGAGTTCATACATGATCGCGTAGATAAGTTGAGGCCATGAGGATTTTGTGAAGTGCGATCACGTAGGTAGGATTGTGATTGCGAAGGGTAGAGCAGAGTGGTCACTGCGTTCGCGTGGAGATGTCTGTGTTCGCATAGTAGGACCGGGAATGGCAGTGAGAGGATGGAATTTGCTATATGCGATCGCATAGAGCTGGTCGTGATCGCACTGTTGTGAGGAGTGGTGTTACGCGATCACATAATTGGTTCTGCAACCGCATAGAGTTAGTCTGGTTGGGTAGCATTTTGTTCTTCGCGATCACGTGCCTTTTTCAGCGATCGCACAGAGTAAAAGTCTGGGCAGACAATTTAAGTTCTAATTTTGGGGGTTCTTGGACATAACTCATTTTGCCATTTGAGAGCTCGGGGGAAGGAGATTTTGGACGAGATTTTCAATGGGATTCTTATGGTAAGTGTTCTTCAATCATTTTTTGTTCAATTTCATGAATTTGTCTTGTTTTTCACCATGCAATTTGAGGAATTAAGTAGAAAATTTGGGGAAAATGGGAGGAAAAATTTAGAAATTTCTTTTTGTGATTTGAGTGGGCAATTGTGGTCCGATTTTGATGTTCTTGGTATGTACGGACTCGTGGGGGGGGGGTAAGGATTCTTGTGATGTAATTTTTATCGGATTCCGAGATGTGGGATCGGGGGCCGGATTTGGCAAATTTCGGGAATTGTGCCTAATTTTGATAGTTTTCGTTGGGGTTCGTCTCCCTAGAATATTTTGATGTTATTGATCTGTTTTGTGTTAGACTCGTAGCATTTGGGAGCCGATTCGAAGGGCAAGAGCACTACTGAATAGTTTTTGGGCTGTTTTGAGGTAAGCAACGATTGTAACTCTAAATCTGAGGGTATGTAACCCTGGTATTGTATATTATTTTGGTAAATGAGGTGACACACATTCTAGGTGACGAGCATGTGGGCGTGCACCGATAGGGATTTTGTCTTGGTCCGTCCCGTAGCGACTATTAATCCGCGTATTCGATTTGAAACCTTACGACATCCTGTATTTCAGAAGTTTATACTTGTTTATGGGTTGTGAGCCATGTTTGAGGCCTCGTGCCGACCTGGTTGGACCCCAGAGTTACTTTTACACTATTCTCACACTATCCTGATAGAACAATTGAGAACTCAGTCATGTTTCCTACTTGTTGTTATTCTCACTATTCTCACACTATCCTGTTAGAACAATTGTGAACTCAGTCATGTTTTCTACTTGTTGCTATTCTCACACTATCTTGATAGAACAATTGTGAACTCAGTCATGTCTCCTACTTGTTATTATTCTCACTATTATCGCACTGCTGAAACTCTGAGAGGATTTTGGGTTGAGTCCCGTGAGTTGAGATGAATTGCCCGAGTGACTTGTGAGGATAACTGAATGAGGCGGAGCGCCGAGCATCGAGCGCTGAGCGCCGATTATGTGAGGATAGTTATGGATCGGGCTGCACGCCGCAACAATATATATGTGTTAGGCTGAGCGCCGAGTATGTGAGGATAGTCATGGGACGGGCTGCACGCCGCAGAAANTATATATATATATATATATATATATATATATATATATATTATGTATGGATCGGACTGCACGCCACAACTATATATATGTATTATATATTGGATCGGGCTGCACGCCGCAGCAATATAGTGCTTGGGCTGAATGAGCCCCTTCAGGAGTATGTACACCCCCAGTGAGCGCAATCGACTATTATATGGATCGGGCTGCATGCCGCAGCGCAGGTTATATGGATCGGGCTGCATGCAACAACGTATGTTATATGGATCGGGCTGCACGCCGCAGCAATATACATTATATATGGATCGGGCTGCACGCCACAACAATATACATTATATATGGATCAGGCCAGATTACAACTGTTGCGGTGTGCAGCCTGATCCAATACACGTGTGTGTGTGTGTATATACACACACACATACACGTGCATTGGATCAGGATGCACGCCGCAACAGTTGTAATCTGGTACCTGATGAGTGAGAGTGATGAGTGTGAGCACTGATTTATGAGAGTAGAGTCACGAATGACTAAGAGGCTTGCCCGAGAGGCTTTATTTGTGAGCGACACTGTGCCCGAGTGGCTGATATTCTATGAAACTACTGTTTTTACTATTCTTTACACTGAGCCTCTTTGATAAATGTTGACCAATGTTTTATACAAGTAAACAGAATACTGGAGTTTTTTGAAATCTTTGGTAAATGTGGACTCTTGACTTGATCTATTACCTTTACTGGTACTTATTTTTATGAAATATAAAGTTTAATTGCTCGTCACTGCACTCATGTTTTTAGATACTTTGGTTACTTATTGAGTTGGCGTACTCACGTTACTCCCTGCACCTTGTGTGCAGATTCAGATACCGAGGCAGAGTGATAGTTGAGCTACCCCATTTGGAGCATTGTTCGGAGATCGTGAGGTAGTTGCTCCGCGTCCACAGCCTACTCTTTCTCCTTCCTACTCTTTCATTTTTACATTACTTCCCAGACTTGTTGTAGTAGATGATTTGTATTAGACTGTATCATCTCTTAGACGCGCATGACGGTTGACTCCAGATGTTGGGGTTGTGCTTAGATGTTCTAATCATTTTTATTATTTTGAAATGCTCAAGAAACAGAATTATTATGAAAATTAGATATTTGATGTATTAAATGGAAAATCATTTTTATTAATTTCAGTAAATTGGCTAGCCTAGTATCACGATAGGCGCCATCAAGGCCAGTTAGATTTAGGGTCGTGACAAGTTGGTATCAGAGCGCTAGGTTACATAGGACTCAGCGGTCATGAGAAGGTTTAGTAGAGTCTTGCGGATCGGTACGGAGATGTCTGTTCTTATCTTCGAGAGGCTGTAGAACCCTTAGGAAAATCTTACATTCTTGAATTCTTGTCGTGCAAATCCATTTTATTCAGCCAAGAGCATAACTCTTGCATTCCTTCCATGTATTCGAACTCGCATGAGAGCTCTTGGTATCAACTATGCATCGACGACTTGTGACTTCCATGGATGAGATGTGATTTTTGCATGTTGATAATGGGCTAGTCTGGAGGACTTGAGGCCGGATTCATTCTGTGGCTTGAGTGCTAAGATTTCGATTGTGTGTGCCATGTATTTGGGGACTTATGTGTCCGTTGATGTCCTTATTGACGGGACTTTGTGACTGGATGCCTATATGGTAAGTGTGGTTTGATTGTTAGATGTGTTCAGACTGTGATTTGTGACAAAAGGGTTGGCTGGAAATGTGGCAAGATTTATTGAGTGTTTGATTTCTTTCTCGATCTGGTATATGGCTTTGAGTTGTGAGTGTACTGGAAGACCTCTCATGTTTTTTAGTTGTGGAGTAAAGAGGATCCTTCTGTTGTGTGATGACTTCCTAGTAATGTCTTTTGGGCTGATCATTGCCCCAATAGCGTTCATGTATCTGATTAACAGTGTATTCCATCCGTATTAACACTGCTTTGTTATTGTATTCATTGATGACATCCTGACGTATACGCGTAGCCAGGGGTAGCATACTTAGTATTTGAGGATGGTATTATAAGGATTCAGGGAAGAGAAACTCTATGCAAAGTTCTCCAAGTGTGAATTTTAGCTCAGTTCAGTAGCATTCTTGGGAAACGTGGTGTCCAGTGAGGGTATCCATGTGGTCAGACGAGTGTGGATAAAGCTTCTAGAAAGCTCAATATTTCCTCTGACCTCAGCTCTAGTGTTGGTTCTACCATCAACTTCAGGTTTTTATACAGTGTATCTTGATGCCTCGAGGTTAGGCGTTGTTTCTGTTTAGATGCAGAAGGGTGTGGTGATTGTGTGATAGCTATGATCTTTAGAAGTGTATAGAGAGATATCATGTTTAAGGCTAAGCCGGCAGGGGTATCTCCTGCGGGTTGTCCTGGGGTGTGTAATCCCTATGTTGTTCTGTAGTAAGTTCTCTTCTACCAGTAAATAATATATGTTGTAATTGAGTTTAGATCCTTTTTGGAAGTTGGCATGACTATTACAATGGTGAATGCAAGATTTGCAGATGACTTAAGCTGTTAGACGAGTTGTGTTATTACGGGCATTGTGAGTTATTATGTGTCTTGATCTTTGGCTTTGAGCCAAGTGGGGGAGTCTGTTAAATGATAAGTTGATTATACGATTATGTGTTGTATTGGTTTCAGTTTGAGGTATATTGGTAAATCGGTTATGACCTGTAGATGTGGGGTCTGGGAATGACTCGAGTAATGAAAATTCCTTAGATATAGGTTGTAATGTACTCTATTGGGTTATATTGAATGATTGAGTGGAAATTGTAAAAGGTGTAGCGTGTGCAGTGTATGAACTTGCTTGTGGCTTCAAGTGAGTGGATTACTTTCCAGTATGTTAGTGTGCAAACGGGTCAGGTCGATTCTGTCTAATTGGTCAGTGTAATTGAGATTTACGTTGGAGGGTGTAAGGACTTATGGCTGTTCTACATTATCATGGACTCTACATATCAGTATCAAGAAAGTGAAGGTAATGAGTTTTTACATGTGTTTCTTGGCAATGCTCTTGAATTTTGGTGACCTGCGTAGCTTGGTTGAGTTGGAAGGATTCAGTCCTGACGGTTTGGTGGTTCTTGATGGTTTCTACCACGGTTAGAGATGTATATCTTCTACTGGCATGAGGAGCCTGTGGTGTATAGAGATTTTGCTCATTAGATGGGATAAAATGAAAATTTCTTGGCTAGTTGAGTACGTAGTTGCTTATGGCTCGTAAGGGACTATGAAGTTCTCATATTTATCATAGGATGGCAGGGTGTATGCGGTATGTTGTGAAGAGTTGAGATCTGCATGTGTGAGGTCACGGTTCGGTTCTGGAAGGAAGGTCATAAATTCTTAGGCAGCGTGGGCAGTTTCAAATGACTAGGTAGATGATATCACTAATTGGTGCGACTTGATGTGGGCATACATTTCAGAAACGACAATGTGTTGAGTTAATGGTAATTTATTTGTATTGCGATGCTCTCTTGTTGGATCGATTATTAATATTCAAGGTTCTTGGTAACACAGAAGAATTATAGGGGTATCCCTCGTGTAATGATTGAGTATTAGGGATGTGCTATGTGTTCGAGCGGTGGAGTTGAGATCAGATATATTAATTGGTGCGCTTCGTGACTTCGAGACTGAGAGTTCTCATAAACAAGTTATTTTGTGTTAGTGAACTGTGAAGATGTGAGCAAGCTAGTCAGCCATGATTCAGTCATTTTGAACTTTTCGGTGATGTTATCTATCTTTTGTGGGTGACCAGAGTTGATTCAGGGTTATTGGTAGGCCCGTATGGGCGTGTGTTCTGCACCGGGTAGGAATTGTTGGATATGAATTTCTATTGTTGAGGAATGTACCATTCGATTGTGATTGAGTTTATTCATGTTCCGGAGTGATCTATGAGTTACCCTTCGGTGTTGTGGGGAGCAGTGATTATTGGTTATATGCACACTTGGTGCGGTTCTAATGGGGCTTTATAGCTAGATTTGAGTAAGGTAAGTATTGAGTATTGCGGGATCGAGACGTACTGGTTATGTTCTTTCTGATTCGTGTGGCATGGTATCGTCCGATTTCCCCGTGGTTGTGGCAATGCACCTTGAGTACTTGATGTCGAATTTTGAATGGTTATTGATTTTTAGCCAGGTGGCTAGTAGTATTTCATGTGGACCAGCTTTGGATGAGATCGCGCAGTGTAGCGCAGATTATGTAGGGGTATGACCTTTGGTATTTTATTCGTGTGTATTAATTTTTGCGATGTGTGCTGTAAAGACCTGTAAAATTTCATGGCTAAAAATAATGCCCAAACAGGTCCTCGTATTGTTATAACTGTAGAAATTCTTAAAACGGACCCTTTTGAGTAAAAAGTACCCTGGGACTTAAAAGATAAAATTTTCCAGAGTTGCGCTGTTATGCGACGCACTATGCGATCGCATAATAGGTATGCGGACCGCATAGTGGTTGCATACATGGACAGTCTGCTGTCCAATTTGAGGACAGCTATGCGGCCCAAGATGCGATCGTATTTTTGGAATGCGGACCACATAGCTGTCGCATTCTTGCACCTCCATTTTTACGGAGGAGGTTATGCGACGCACTATGCGATCGCATAATAGGTATGCGGACCGCATAGTGGTCGCATACCTGGGCAGTCCAGTTTCTTTTTGGCCCATTTGAGGGCCATTTCGCATTCCTGACCGCATTTTTGCTTCAGGAGTTTTAAAATTCTAATTTTTATACCCGACCCCCAGTTCATTAAAATACTTACCCTTTTCCATTTTAACGATTTTCTGAACAAAATAGAGAGAGGGAAGAGAGAGTTCTTGAGAGAGAAGGTTCCATCTTCACCCAAAATTGGTTCTTCACTATCACTCGGGCCTGGAAGTTATTGGGTAATTGTCATCTTCTTCATTCTAAGAGGTGAGTCCCCACCCCATTTCCTTTTAATTCTCAGGTTTTGGATAAAAAGGGTAGAACACATAAATTGATTCTTGGAGATAAAAGATGATACCTTGCATGCATGTAAGTTAAACTCCCTAATCTAGCAAAGGGAAACGAGTTTGGGTAATTATTCACAAAAAGAGGGTTAGTAATCTAAGGGGTCACATAGCGTTCGATAAAATACCTAAATGAGTTCGAGTTATGTTTATGGGTCCTAATTCTAAGTGAAATATGTCACATTGTGGAATAGATTGACGGTGCTAGACTGTCTGGTGATTTGTGATAAAAAAATTAAAGAGGAATTCTGATTCACCGTATGTATGGCTAACTTTAATCTCTGTAGAGTCATCTTGTTGGTGTCCGAGCATATTGTATGAAATTCTTGCTTGAGAATATGTTAACTTATTGTCCTGCTGTATCGAGGTGTAAGATTTCATTCTCTGATTTTCTTAGTCGATTACCATGCTAATTGCAATTGTGAAGGGTGATTCGCTTTGCTTATCCTATCATGTGTAAGGTTCGTTAAATGTTCGAATATGTCAATATGGCAGTATGTGATACTAAATGAAAGAATGTTAACGTACCCTAATGTGGGAATGTATCTAATTTCTATTGGCCAAGTGTGGAAAATGATGAAAATAAATTGTGGATTATTGTGCCTTGACTTCATATAGTTGTTGGTTGATATGAACTTATGTTCTTGATTATGAAGATCCCTGTGATATAATTGTTGGTTACTGTTGCTATCAGATATGATTGTACGATGGGAACGGGTTGCGCACCACAACATGAAGTAATGAGGGTGGAGAGGTAATAAGGGTGAAATGTGAATGTACAGTGGGATCGGGTTGCGCGCCGCAACAGATGAACAATTGAAATGAGTAACGGTGGAATCTTCATTTGTGATTTTCTGTATATCTGTGTGGTACTTGTGTGGTTACCCTGACTGTCTTCCAATTGTGTACCATTTGATTTTACTTAGGATAAACTTTGTTCATACATACTAGTACTATTCAAAGGTACTAACGTCCCTTTTGCCGGGGGCACTACATCTTTTATATGGATGTAGGTGGTTCCACAGCGGGTAGCTCAGACCGCCGATATTGGTGCCTCCTTTCCGTTCCTTCAGCAGATCCGGTGAGCCCCATTTCCTCTCGGGGTCGTGTGTAGTCTATATCATCTCTTTTGTATATGTTATGTCTTCTATGGTATAGCCGGGGCCTTGTTGCCGGCAAGTATTGTATAAACTCTTAGTACTCTTAGAGGCTCCGTAGACATGATGTGGGTTGTACATATATGTATTTTGGGTAGTAATTGTGTTTACTAGTAATCGTGGTCCGAATCAGAATTATTGTATGTTTGGTGATTACCCAATGTTGAAAGGTTAAAGGATGAAATGAACTCAAATTGTAAATTCATTCTTAAACTCTAAATTGCTAATTTATGTGGAATAATGTATATTGTAAACATGGGGTAACGCGTTGGGCAGGAAAGGCAATCCAGGTCCGCTTGAACGAGATCATCCGGTTGGGCACCAGTCTCGTTCCTCGGTTTTGGGGCGTGACAAACTTAGTATCAGAGCCCGTTTTTTTAAAGTGTCCTAGGATGTCTCGGAGCCGTGTCTAGCAGAGCCTTATTATCGGTGTGTTATCGACCACATCTATAATTAGGGGGCTGCATGGACATTTAGGAAAATACCCTTTCATTGTTACTCTATATCGTGCAATGAAGTGAAAGGTGATAACATCTTTATCTAACTCGTGCATTGTCCCAATTTTCAGTAAATGGCACCCAAGAAGAGAGCTCGACTCGGCCCAGAGGCCAATGCCACCCCAGGAGTGGCCACATATTCTCCAGCTGGTGGTGCGGGTGTGAATGATTCCCTGACCACAAACCAGCCCGACTCCTCCACTCCAGGCCAGACTATCCCTGTTCCTACTCTAACTGAGGGTGCTGAAATCCCTCCCGATGAAGTTCCTGATCCCTCTTCAGCCCCAACTTCTGGTCCCGGTATTTCTGATGAGGACCTCAGGGGAGCTATTCAGATGTTGACTCAGCTAGAGGCCTCCAGGCCCAAAGATTTCATGCTGCCCCTGCGTCCTTTAGCGAGCAAGGGGATTCTTCAGGTTCCAGAGTCAAGTAGTTTCTGCGGTTAGCCCCTCCAGAGTTCACAGGCACCGACCCAGAGGCATATCCTCAGGACTTTATAGATGAAATGTACAAGACTCTCCGAGTTATGAAGGCTACAGAGAAAGAGGGGGTTGAGTTGGCTTCCTATAGACTAAAGGGAGCGGCATATTCGTGGTTTGAGATGTGTGTGGGTTCCCATGGGGAGGGGAGCCCTCCGGCGAAGTGGGATGAGTTTGTTGATGCCTTCATGGATCATTTCTTGCCTACCGAGACTATGGCAGCCCGTGCTGTGGAGTTTGAGGTCCTTAAGCAGGGCAACATGAGTGTGTGGGAGGTTTCATTCTGAGCCTTGTTACTTGGATATACTGGTGTGCTATAGATGCAGAGATAAAGGCCATATCCAGCGAGACTGTCGCATACCCAATCAGGGCGCGGGTAGGGGTACTGCTCAGCGATCCAGCTCTTCAGCCGCTACATCTTCAGCACGTCCTCCAGCTCCAGTAGGGCGCGGCGCAGCTAGGGGTGGGGCATGGGGTCGAGGGGGACCCATTCGGTTCTATGCTTTGAGTGGTCTCTAGAGTGCGGAGGCTTCCCTAGATGTCGTCACAGGTATTCTGACTGTCCAAATGCATGATGTTTATACTCTTATTGATCCCGGGTCTTCATTGTCCTATGTTACTCCATTTATTGCTTCAAGTTTTGGGATAGAACCCGAACAACTTCATGAGCCGTCCTCTGTGTCGACTCCGGTTGGTGATTCTATTACGGCCGCGCGAGTCTATAGGAATTGTGTTGTCACGGTGTGTGGTCGGGATTCCATGGCTGATCTTATTGAGCTAGGAATGGTGGATTTTGATGTTATCATGGGAATGGATTGGCTCTGCTCGTGCTTTCCTAAACTCGATTGCCGAACTAGAATTATGAGGCTCGAGTTTCCTAACGAACCAGTTATCGAATGGAAGGGGAATGGTGTTGTGCCGGGGGGTAGGTTTATTTCCTACCTCAAGGCCTAAAAAATGATCAGGAAGGGGTGTATCTACCATTTGGTCCGGGTTGCGGACACCACTTCAAAGGTGCCTGCTTCCGAGTCCGTGCCGGTTGTGAATGAGTATCTAGAAGTATTTTTGGATGAGCTTCCTGGAGTTCCGCCAGATAGAGAGATTGAATTCGGGATTGATGTATTGCCAGATACGCAACCAATATCTATTCCACCCTACATGATGGCGCCGGTGGAACTGAGAGAGTTGAAAGAACAATTGAAAGATCTATTGGAAAAGGGTTTCATTTGGCCAAGTGTGTCGCCTTGGGGCGCACCGGTTCTTTTTGTCAGGAAGAAGGATGGATCGCTTTGGATGTGTATTGATTATCATCAGCTCAGCAAGGTCACTATCAAAAACAAATATCCATGCTTCGGATAGATGGTTTGTTCTACCAGTTGCAAGGTGCTAGGTTCTTCTCAAATATTGGTTTACGTCCGGGTATCACCAGTTGAAGATCAGGGAGCAGGATATTCCTAAGACCGCCTTCAGACCCATTATGGGAACTTCGAATTTATGGTAATGTCTTTTGGGCTAACTAATGCCCCAACAACTTTTATGGATCTTATGGATCAGGTTTTCAAACCGTTTCTTGACTCCTTCGTGATTGTCTTCATTGACGACATCCTCGTTTATTCGCGGAGTTAGGAAGATCATGCTAATCACCTCAGGGCAATTCTGCAGACCCTACATCAGCAGCAGTTGTATGCGAAGTTTTCAAAATGTGAGTTTTGGCTGGAATCGGTCACCTTTTTGGGCCATGTTGTTTCTGGCGAAGGGATTTAGGTTCATCCCTAAAAGATTGCAGGAGTAAAGGGTTGACCTAGACCGACGAGCCCAACAGAGATTCACAGTTTCTTGGGTCTAGCTGGGTATTATCACAGATTTGTGGAGGGATTCTCTACTCTTGCCTCCCCACTGACTAAGTTGACGCAGAAGGCAGTAAAGTTCCAATAGTCCGATGCTTGTGAAAATAGTTTACACGAATTGAAATTGAGATTGACTTCGGCGCCGGTGTTGACCTTGCCAGAGGTTACAAAGGGCTTTGTGGTCTATTGTGATGCTTCAAGGGTTGGTTTGGGGTGTGTGTTGATGCAGTGCGGGAAGGTTATAACGTATGCTTCTAGGCAACTCAAGAATCACGAGAAGAATTATCCGACGCATGATTTGGAGCCCGCAGCGGTTGTGTTTGCACTGAAGATCTGGCTGCATTATCTTTTTGGGGTCCATGTGGACGTGTTCATAGACCATAAGAGTCTTAAATACTTATTCAAGCAGAAGGAGTTAAACTTAAGGCAACGAAGATGGTTGGAGTTGCTCAAAGATTATGATATGAATATTTTGTACCATCCGGGGATGTCGTGGTGCGTAATGGAGCAGAATCTTCACTTGTAATGGAGGTCAAGTAAAAGCAATTCAGAGATCTAGCATTGGTACAGTTGAGAGAGGCAATCCTGAATCACAAGATCTCGACATTTCTACTCGGCAATGATGACGGTGTTTTGCGGTGCCAAGGGCGGCTATGCGTTCCGGACGTGGATGATCTTCGGGAAAGGGTAATGGCAGAGGCTCACAATTCTAGGTATTCAGTACACCCAGGTTCTACGAAGATGTATCATGATCTCAAAGAGATTTATTGGTGGAATGGTACGAAGAGGGGTGTGGTGGACTTTATGGCTAGGTGTCCGAATTGTCAGCAAGTGAAGGATGAGCATCAGAGGCCCGGTGGGTTGACGCAGCTTATGGAAATACCAATGTGGAAATGGGAGAAGATCAATATGGACTTTGTGGTAGGGTTACCCCGCACTCAGCGCAAGTTCGACCCAATTTGGGTGATAGTGAATCGACTCACAAAATCAGCTCACTTCTTGCCAGTCAAGTCCATCGATACTCCAGAGCAGTACGCTCAGTTGTATATCAAGGAAATAGTCAGACTCCATGGCACTTCAGTTTCTATTATCTTGGATCGAGGGACCCAGTTCACATCTAACTTTTGGAGGAAATTTTAGCAAGGTTTGGGTTCTCAGGTAAATCTCAGCACAACTTTCCACCCACAGACGGACGGTTAAGCGGAGAGGACTATTCAAACACTTGAAGATATGTTACGAGCTTGCGTTTTACATTTAAAGGGTAGCTGGGATGATCACTTGCCACTTATAGAATTTTCTTACAATAAAAACTTCCACGCTAGTATTCAGATGTCCCCATTTGAGGCATTGTACGGAAGAAGGTGTAGATCTCCGATTGGATAGTTCGAAGTTGGTTAAGCAGAATTGCTAGGGACGGATCTTGTGTAGCAGGCTATGGAAAAGTTAGATTCATTCAGGAGAGGATGAAAACTTCTCAGAGTCACCAGAAATCCTATGCGGACATTTGTCGTAGGGATTTGGTGTTTCGGGTAGATGAATTGGTGTTCTTGAAGATATCTCCCATGAAGGGAGTAATGCGGTTTGGGAATAAAGGGAAATTGATCCCTATGTATGTCGGGGCGTATCAGATCGCTCAAAGGATAGGACAGGTGGCTTGTAGACTGGAATTGTCCCCTGAAATGTCATTAGTGCACCCGGTGTTTCATATGTCTATGTTGAAGAAGGTGATTGGGGATCCATCCGCCATTGTGCCGGTTGAGACAATTGAAATTAATGAAGTATTGTCATATGAAGAGGTTCTAGTTGCTATTCTCAATAGGCAAGTCCGTAGATTGAGGAATAAAGAGATTGCTTCTGTTCAAGTGTTATGGCGAAGTCAACAAGTCAAGGAAGCCACATAGGAAGCGGAAAATGAAATGAAAGAGAAATATCCCCATTTGTTTGAATAAGTCCGGTAATGGTTTAAAAATTGTCATTCCTAAGCAATTATATGTTGTGTCAAATTTTGTGCAAAAGCACCCCATTTCCCCCCCTAATTTCCCTACTATTGTAACTTCTCAAGTTGTGCCATATTTGTGTATGTTGTGATTATTTGGGTAATGTAAAACTCCTTGATGTAAGATAAATTATGTGCAATTCATGTGATATTCAAAAGATATGCAAGTTTGTGGTGTTAATTGAAATAGGTATAGCATGTTGAAGTAATTGAATTGCATATGACTTTTTGAGGTAACCCAATTATATGCGAGTTGATGGAGTGACTGGTAATGTATGGAATTGGTTAAACATGTGTTTCAGGGGCTCTCTGACAGGTGGATAGGCCTATATTCAAAGGAAACTCTGGCAAAATTTCCAGAAATTATCGGAGTTAGTGAAAATTTGGGGGTTGGTTTATTTTGTGTTTTTCGTACTCTAGTGATTTCCCGATCCTCATTCGAGGGAGAATGATTTTCAGTGGGGGAGAATGTAAAAACCCGTAAAATTTCATGGCTAAAAATAATGCCCAAATAGGTCCCCGTGTTGTTATAACTGTAGAAATTCTTAAAACGGACCTTTTTTGAGTCAAAAGTACCCCGGGACTTAAAAGATAAAATTTTCCAGAGTTGCGCTGTTACGGGGCGCGCTATGGGATCGCATAACAGTATGCGGACCGCATAGTGGTTGCATACATGGACAGTCTGCTGTCGAATTTGAGGAAAGCTATGCGGTCCAAGATGCGATCGCATTTTGGGAATGCGGACCGCATAGTTATCGCATTCTTGCACCTCCATTTTTGCGGAGAAGGTTATGCGACGCACTATGCGATCGCATAAAAAGTATGTGGACCGCATAATGGTCGCATACCTGGGCAGTCCGGTTTCTTTTTGGCCCATTTGAGGGCCATTTATGCGACAGGAATGCGTACCGCATAGCAGGAATGCGGGACTTTTAAAATTCTAATTTTTATACCCGACCCCCAGTTCATTAAAACACTTACCCCCTTCCATTTTAACAATTTTCTGAACAAAATAGAGAGAGGGAAGAGAGAGTTCTTGAGAGAGAAGGTTCCATCTTCACCCAAAATTGATTCTTCACTATCACTCGGGCTTGGAAGTTATTGGGTAATTGTCATCTTCTTCACTCTAAGAGGTGAGTCCCCACCCCATTTCCTTTTAATTCTCGGGTTTTGGCTAAAAAGGTAGAACACATAAATTGATTCTTGGAGATAAAATCCAATACCTTGCATGCATGTAAGTTAAACTCCCTAATCTAGCAAAGGGAAACGAGTTTGGGTAATTATTCACAAAAAGGGGGTTAGTAATCTAAGGGGTCACTTAACGTTTGATAAAATGCCTAAATGAGTTCGAGTTATGTTTATGGTTCCTAATTCTAAGTGAAATATGTCACATTGTGGAATAGATTGACGGTGCTAGACGGTCCGGTGATTTGTGATAAAAAAATTAAAGGGGAATTCCGATTCAAGGTATGTATGACTAACTTTAATCTTTGTAGAGTCATCTTGTTGGTATCCGAGCACACGGTATGAAATTCTTGCTTGAGCATATGTGAACTGATTTTCCTGCTGTGTCGAGGTGTAAGATTTCATTATCTGATTTTCTTAGTCGATTACCATGCTAATTGCGATTGTGAAGGGTGATGCTCTAGCTTATCCTATCATGTGTAAGGTTCTTTAAATGTTCGAATATGTCAATATGGCAGTATGTACTACTAAATGAATGAATGCTAATGTACCCTAATGTGGGAATGTATCTAATCGCTAAGGGCCGAGTGTGGCAAATGATGAAAAGAAACTATGGATTAATGTGCCTTGACTTCATATAGTTGTTGGTTGATATGAACTTATGTTCTTGATGATGAAGATCCTTGTGATATAATTGTTGGTTACTGTTGCTATTAAATATGATTGTACTTTGGGATCGAGTAAAACGTGCCGCAACACGAAGTAATAAGGGTGAAATGTGATTGTATGGTGGGATCGGGTTGCGCGCTGCAACACGAAGTAATAAGGGCGGAGAGGTAATAAGGGTGAAATGTGAATATACGGTGGGATTGGGTTGTGCGCCGCAACATATAAACAATTGAAATGAGTAACTGTGGAATCTTCATTTGTAATTTTCTGTATATCTGTGTGGTTACCCTGACTATCTTCCAATTGTGTACTATTTGATTTTACTTAGAATAACTTTGTTCATAAATACTAGTACTATTCAAAGGTACTAACGTCCCTTTTTCCGGGGGTGCTACATCTTTTATATGGATGTAGGTGGTTCCACAGATCCGATAGTGGAGCCTCCTTTTTTTCCTTCAGCAGATCTGGTGAGCCCCATTTCCTCACGGGGCCGTGTGTAGTCTATATCATCTCTTTTGTATATGTTATGTCTTCTAAGGTATAGTCGAGGCCTTGTTGCCGACAAGTATTGTGTAAACTCTTAGTATTCTTAGAGGCTCCGTAGACATGATGTGGGTTGTACATATATGTATTTTGGGCAGTAATTGTGTTTACTAGTAATCGTGGTCCGGATAAGAATTATTGTATGTTTTGTGATTACCAAATGTTGAAAGGATAAATGATGAAATGGACTCAAATGGTAAATTCATGCTTAAACTCTAAATTGCTAATTCATGTGGAATAATGTATATTGTAAACACGGGGTAATGCATTGGGAAGGAAAGGCAATCGAGGTCCGCTTGACCGGGATCATTTGGTTGGGTGCCGGTCTCGTTCCTCGATTTTGGGGCGTGACATGTGCCAGAATTTTAGCATGATGTTGTGATGGTAATAGTTAATGGCAGGATAATCCTCCTATGTGAATCTTTCGTATGATTTGATTACATTGGGATGTTGCTATTGAGTGCACGAGTTGCACAGGTTATGGCTCCAAATTGTATCGATGTGTCATGTCATCAGAATGGTCATGTTGGATGAGAAGAGGTCATTGGACCTAGAATGAATATTGCCAGAATTGTTTACAGCATAGTTGGATTGATAAATATCGGGAGTCGACTTAGAAATCTGCTATACTTCTTGTTTGGGAAGGGGGAGCTTCATGTCTGACTGATCGGATGAATGATTGTTAGTTTCTACGTGTTTCTTTCATCATTGGACGTATATGAAAGTGTTAGAGCGAGGCTTTTCTTGATAAGAGGTTATGTGCCGGTATTGGGTTGTTCTGAGCAGTTATTGTGGTTAAGAGTTATCGCTATGAATGTTGAGTCATGCGGTGTATTATGTGATTTCATCTGGGGTGCGTATATGGCTTGATACAGCATGTTCAGACCTGTTCAATTTATCGTTGTGGAATTTTGATCTTGTATATTACTTTAGAAGTGGAAATTTGGTTCTAAGGTTTATGGGTCAGGTTGGATTTCTAAATTTCAACTGTGTTGTGCTATTGGACCTATATGGGATAGGGTGACGTGGGATCACCCCCGAGTATGTGCATGGTAGGCTACGCGCCAGTTCGATGGTGTTGGAGAATAACTTTTTGCACGTTCGAGGACGAACATATGTTTAAGTGTGGGGGGGGATATAACGACCCGACTGACCGTTCCGAGAGTTTAGCCCTGTTTCCCCCGTTTCTGCTTCATTATAGGTTGTTCAGCTTCATTACGTTGTGTTAGATTGGTTGGCTCGGGTTCGTAGCGATTTTTTGAGAGAAATGAGACATTTAGTCTCTTATCTTGGTTCAATAGTTGGAAAAGTCAACCGGAAGTTGACATATTGGTAGATGACCTCGGAATGCGGATTTTATGGTTCAGATAGCTTCTTTAGGTGATTTGGGGCTTAGGGGTGTGTTCGGAATGTGGTTTTGATGTTCGGTGTAGAATTATGCTTGAATTGGCGAAAGTTAATTTTTGGCGATTTTCGGTCGGTAGTGGAAAATAGGCTATCGGGGTCGGAATGGAATTCCGAAAGTTGGAGCAGGTTCGTAGTGTCATTTTGGATATGTGTGTAAAAGTTTAGGTCAATCGGACCTGTTTTGGATGGTTTCGGCATCTTTGGCAAAATTTAGAAGCTTCAAAGTCCATAGGCTTGAATTTGATGTGATTTTGGTATTTTTGCGTTGTTTTTGGTGTTTCGAAGGCTCGAATAAGTTTGAATGATGTTATGAGATATGTTGGTAGGTTTGGTTGAGGTCCCGAGGGCCTCGGGTGTATTTTGGATGCTCAAACGGACATTTTTTTGTCTTTGGGAGATTGCTGGTTTTTCTAGTGTTTTAGCAGCAGTGATTTGTTCATTGCGATCGCCTGAGTTCATACGCGATCGCGTAGAGTAAGTTGAGTCCAGGTGGATTTTGTGAAGTGCGATCGCGTAGGTAGGAGTGGAATTGCGAAGGGTAGAGCAGAGTGGTCACTGCGTTCGCGTGGAGATGTCTACGTTCGCATAGTAGGACAGGGAGTGGCAGTGATAGGATGAAATTTGCTCTATGCGATCGCATAGAGCTGGTCGCGATCACACTGTATTGAGGAGTGGTGTTACACGATCGCATAGTTGTTTCTGCGACCACATATAGTTAGTTTGGTTGGGCAGCATGGGCGAAGCTACGTTCCTTCAAGAGTGGTCAACTGACCACCTTTCACCGGAAAATTATACTCCTTATAAGGTAAAATATTACTTGTTATTGATTAAAAATAGACTTTAAACACCCTTACATAACGAAATGGAAAAGGTTTGAACACCCTTATTGAATTTATGGGCTTTGCCACTGTTGGGCAGCATTTTGTTCTTCGCGATCGCGTGCCTTTTTCCGCGATCGCACAGAGTAAAAGTCTGGGCAGACAGTTTAAGTTCTAATTTCGGGGGTTCTTGGTCATAACTCATTTTGCCATTTGAGAGCTCGAAGGAAGGAGATTTTGGACGATATTTTCAGTGGGATTCTTGTGGTAAGTGTTCTCAATCATTTTTGGTTCAATTTCATGAATTTGTCTTGTTTTTCTCCATGCAATTTGAGGAATTAAGTAGAAAATTTGGGAAAAATGGGAGGAAAAATTTGGAAATTTATTTTGGTGATTTGAGTGGCAATTGTGGTCCGATTTTGATATTTTTGGTATGTACGGACTACTCGTGGGCGGATAAGGATTCTTATGATGTAATTTTTTTCAGATTCCGAGACGTGGGCCTGAGGGCCAGATTTGGCAAATTTCGGGAATTGTGCCTAATTTTGATAGTTTTTGATTGGGGTTCGTCTCCCTAGCATATTTTGATGTTATTGATCTGTTTTGTGTTAGACTCGGAGCATTTGGAAGCCGATTTGAGGGGAAATAGTACCGCGAAATAGTTTTTGGGCTGTTTTGAGGTGGATAACAATTGTAACTTTAAAATTGAGGGTATGAAACCCCTGTATTGTATATTGTTTTGGTAAATGAGGTGACACACATGCTAGGTGACGAGCGTGTGGGCATGCACTGATAGGGATTGTGACTTGGTCCGTCCTGTAGCGATTATTAGGCCGCGTATTCGATTTGAAACCTTACGACATCTTGTATTTCAGAAGTTTATACTTGTTTATGGGCTGTGAGCCATGTTTGGGGCCTCGTGCCGACCTGATTAGACCCACAGAGGTACTTTTACACTATTCTCACACTATCCTGATAGAACAATTGTGAACTCAGTCATTTTTCCTACTTGTTGTTATTCTCACTATCTCACACTATCCTGATAGAACAATTGAGAACTCATTCATGTTTCCTACTTGTTGTTATTCTTACAATTCTCACACTATCCTGATAGAACAAATGTGAACTCAGTCATGTTTCCTACTTGTTGTTATACTCACTATTATCACATTGCTGAAACTCTAAGAGGTATTTTGTAACGACCCCACCGGTCATTTCGTGAGATTAGCCCCCATTTCTGCTTTATCATATATTGCTTAGACTGTTTATGTTGTGTTGGGTTGGATGGTTTGTGTTCGGAGTGGTCGTGGTGAGAACAGAGGCACTTAGCCTCTTGAAGTAGCCCAATAGTTAAAAAGTCAAACTGAGAGTTGACTTATTAGTAAACGACCTCAGAATGCAGATTTTATTATTCAGATAGCTTCGTTAGGTGATTTGGGACTTAGTAGTGTGTTCGGAATGAAGTTTTGATGTCTGGTGTAGAATTAGGCTTCAATTGGCAAAAGTTAGTTTTTGGCGATTTCCAGTCGGTAGTGGAAAATAGGCTATCGGGGTCGGAATAGAATTCTGGAAGTCGGAACAGACTCATAATGTCATTTTGGATATGTGTGCAAATTTTCAGGTCAATCGGATGTGTTTTGGTTGGTTTCGGCATCATTGGCGAAATTTAGAAGTTTCAAAGTTTATTGGCTTGAATTTGATGTAATTTTGGTGTTTTCGTGTTGTTTTTGGTGTTTCGAAGGCTCAAATAAGTTTGAATGATGCTATGGGGTGTGTTGGTACGTTTGGTTGGGGCCTCGAGGGGCTCGGCATTGATTTCGGATGGTTGGCGGAGGTTTGAACTTGGGAAATTTGCAGCAACTAGCTGCTGGTGTGGCCGCACATGCGGATGGGCAGCCGCAGGTGCGACACCGCAGGTGCGAAAGGAGGCTAGACAGGTGTTATCCGCAGGTGCGAAGAATTGGCCGCACCTGTGAAGCAGCATGTGCGTTAAATGGACCGCAGGTGCGAGAAAGGGACTGTTAGTGGGTTTTCGCAGGTGCGCTCCTGGGACCGCAGGTGCGAGGAAAGGTCCGCGGGTTCGGATTAACTTGGCAGACAGTATAAAAGAATGCCTCCGCGAAATTTTGGTTATTCTTCCATTGTTGCATGCAGGTGGAGCTTATTTGAGAGTAAATTGAAGAAGGTGTTCAAGGGTCTTCAGTGGAGGTAAGTTTCTGGGCTATATAACTCGTTTCTATGTATTTTGTTTCGGATTAGGCTTGTAATATGAAGAATTAAAGTGGAAAAAGTTGGGAAAAATGGGGAGGAAGATTGGAAATTCTTTTGGTGATTTGAGTTGGCAATTATGGTCCGATTGTAGAGTTTTTTGTATGTATAGAATTGTGGGAGGATGAGGATTATAATGATGTAACTTTTATTGAATTCTGAGACGTGGGCCCGGGGTTCAGTTTTTGGCCGAATTTCGAGAATTGTGTTAAAATTTATATCTTTCGACTGGGTTTTGTTCCGTTAGCGTGTATTGATGATGTTAATCTGATTTTGGTTAGATGCGGAGCTTTTGGGAGCCAATTCGAGGGGCAAGCGCATCGCGGAGTAGCTTTTGGACTGTTTTGAGGTAAGTAACGATTGTAACTCTAAACCTGAGGTTATGACACACCGTTATCTGTTATTGTGTTGATAAATGAGGTGACGCACATGCTAGGTGACGAGCGTGGAGGCGTGCACTGATAGGGATTGTGACTTAGTCCGTCCCGTAGCGACTATTAAGCCGCGTATTCGATTTGAAACTTTACGACATCTTGTCTTTCATAAGATTATACTTGTTTATGGGCTGTGAGCCATGTTTGGGGCCTTGTGCCAATATGTTTAGACCCTCAGGGGGTACTTTTACACTATTCTACCACTATCATGTTAGTAAATTGTAAACTCAGTCATGTTTCCTACTTGCTATTATTTTCACTGTTATTACTGCTTTGAAAACTTTGAAAAGTATTTGGGGCTGAGTCCCGTGAGTTGAGATAAATTGCCCAAGTGGCTTGTGAGGGTGACTGAGTCAGGCCGAGAGCCGAGTGTGTGAGGATAGTTATGGGACGGGCTACATGCCGCGGAAATATATATGTTATATATTATATGTGGGTCGAGCTGCACGCCGCAGCAATATAGATTATATATATACGGATCGGGCTGCACGCCGTAACAATATATGTTATATATGGATCAGGCTGCACGCTGCAACAATATACATATTGGATCGGGCTACACGCTGCAGCAGATATAGCGCTTGGGCTGAAGGAGCCCCTCCAGGAGTCTGTACACCCCCAGTGAGCGCAGTCGACTATTATATGGATCGGGCTACACTCCGCAACAATATACATTATATATATGGATCGGGCTGCACGCCGCAGGAGTATAATTATATATATATAAACGTAGTGGAGCAGGCTTCCCTCTGCAACAGTTGTGTGTGTTCATGGTACTTACTGAGTACGAGTGTTAAGTGAGAGCATTAGATACTGATAGTGGAGTCACGAGTGACTGAGAGGCTTGCCCGAGAGGCTTTATTCTGAGTGATACTGTGCCCGAGGGGCTTATATTTTATTAAAATGGTGCTTTCACTTTTCATTACACTGAGCCTCTGATAATAAATGTTTGACAAAAGTTTTCATACGAGATTTTTAAATGGAAACCGGAGTTTTATGAAATATTCGAAATTGTAGATTTCTGACTTGATTTACTCATTTCCACTGTTATTCATTATATTGATTTATATGATTTAAATGGCTCGTCACTACACTCAATTTTTTAGCTACATTTATTACTTACTGAGTTGGCGTACTCACGTTACTCCCTGCACCTCTGTGAGCTGATCCTGGTACTGGACTATCCCACTAGTTGATTTTCGGACGAGCTTGGAGTTGTTCGAGGATTGAGGTAGCTACTCAACGTCCCCAACTCACCTCATTTCCTTCCATCAGATTATAGTTTCTTTTGGTCTTTTGTAACTCAGACGTTGGTTGTAGCAAGACATTGTTGTAAATTGTATTTTCAGTCTTAGATGCTCATGACAGTTGCCTCCAGATTTTGGGGAAGTGTGTATTTGTTTTGTCTCTTTCTGATATTTTTAAAAATCTGCTAAATATTTGGGAAATTATGGGATATATTGATAATCTAAAAAGGTTGGCTAGCTTAGTTCCATGATAGGCGCCATCACGCCGGCTTTTGATTTGGGGGTCGTTACAAGTTGGTATCAGAGCCTAGGTTACATAGGACTCAACGGTCATGAGCAGGTTTAGTAGAGTCTTGCGGATCGGTACGGAGACGTCTGTACTTATCTTTGAGAGGCTACAGAACCCTTAGGAACAATCTCATTTTTCTTGAATTCTATTGTGCCATTTGATTGATTCTGGAAATCTAAACTTCTGTTGTTTCATTCTCTCACAGGTGGTGAGGACTCGCGTCACCGATCACGGCGATCAATCACCGGCTAGACCAGGGAGGGGTCGAGGCCGCGGTCGAGGCCGTGGTAGAGGTAGGGGCCAGCCCATGTAGCAACTAGGGAAATATCAGTTGATCCCCCTACTACTCAGGATCAGGAGACCCTGGCTCAGATCTTGATGGTGTGTACCACCCTTGTTCAGACAGTTGCCGCTACTTCTCAGGCCGGGGGAGGCAGTCAGACTCCAGTTTCCCGGACACCTGAACAGGCTACTCAGGGCCAGCAGACACCGGGGATGGTTCCAACCCAGCCGGTTGTTCCAGTTCAGGACTTCGTGGTCCCAACTATGCCAGATGATGAGCAGCGTAGGCTGGAGAGATTTAGTAGACTACAGCCTCCGACATTCAGTGGTGCTGAGGGCGAGGATGCCCAGGGTTTTATAGATATATGCCAGAGGATGCTGCTTACTGCTGGGATTTTGGAGACCTGTGGGGTCTCATTTGCTACTTTTCAGTTCTCTGGTGTTGCCTTCACTTGGTGGGAGTCTTTTGAGAGGCATAGGCCTGTTGGTTCAGTACCCCTTACCTGGCCGTAGTTCTCCACTATCTTCTTGGAGAAATATGTACCCCAGTCTAACAGGGAGGAGCAGCGCAGGCTTTTTGAGCAGCTGCATCAGGGATAGCTATCAGTGATGCAGTACGAGATGCGGTTTTCAGAGTTGGCTCGTCGTGCCACCGAGTTGGTCCCTGCTGATAGGGAGAGGATTAGGAGGTTTACAAATGGCCTTACTTATTAGCTCCGCCTTTTCATGACCCGGGATAGAGTATCAGATGCTACATTCGAGTAGGTTGTTGATATTGCTCGAGATATTGAGTCGGTTCGTCGTAAGGAGCAGGTAGAGAGGGAGGCCAAGAGGCCTCGTGGATCAATTGGTTCTAATTGTGCTCCTTCCAGGGGCAATCTCAGCATGGTAGAGGCGTTCATTCAGGCCTCCTCGTTCAAGCCGCCCAGCCTATAGTGGTGCATCTTCGGGGCATGGTCCCCGCGATTTTCAGCCAGACCATTCTTTATTCGGTGCCCTTCCAGCCCAGAGTACAGCTCAAGCACCATCAGCTCAGGGTTCTTCTATGCATGGTTCTCCTAGTGGCTATTATGGTGGTAGGGGTTTACTTCAGTCCCAGTCTCTAGCTCCAGGGAGCTGTTATAAGTGTAGAGAGTTCGGGCATATGAGGAGGCAGTGTCCTTATCTTCTTGGAGGTCCATCTCAGCTGAGGGGCCAACCTTCGACTTCAGCTTCAGTTACTCCACCACCCACCCAGGCATCCAGGGGTGGTAGTTAGTTAGCTAGGGGCCGCCCTAGAGGGGGAGGTCGAGCAGATGGAGGTCTGGCCCGTATGTATGCCTTTCCAGCCAGGCTAGATGCTATGGCCTCTGATGTAGTGATCGCAGGTATTGTATCAGTCTATTGCCGAGATGATTTGGCTTTATTTGACCCTAAATCTACGTATTCCTATGTTTCTTCATATTTTGCCCATTTTCTGGGTATGCTCCGTGAGTCTTTATTTACATCTGTTCACGTGTCGACTCCGGTGGGCGATACTGTTGCTGTGGACCATGTGTATCGGTCGTGTGTGATATTTATTGGGGGTCTAGAGACCCGGGTGGACCTACTGTTAATCAGCATGGTCAATTTTGATGCGATATTGGGCATGTACTAGTTATCTCCATGTCATGCCGTTCTTGATTGTCACGCTAAGACCGTGACCTTAGCTATGCCCGAATGTACGAGGGTTAAGTGGAAAGGGTCTTCTGATTATGTGCCTAGCAGGGTGATTTCCTACCTGAAGGCTTAGCGTATGGTTGAGAAGGGGTGTTTATCGTATCTGGGTTTTGTGAGGGATGACAGTGGTGAGACTCCCCCTATTGATTCGGTTCCTGAGGTCCATGACTTTCCGAACGTGTTTCTTGTAGACCTGTTAGGCATGCCGTATGACAGAGACATTGATTTTGGTATTGACCTAGTGCCAGGCACTCATCCTATTTCTATTCCACCTTATCGTATGGCACCATCTGAGCTAAAAGAATTAAAGGAGAAGATTCAAAACCTCCTAGATAAGGGGTTCATTCGGCCTAGTGTGTCACCTTGGGGTGCATCGGTGTTGTTTGTAAAGAAGAAGGATGGTTCTATGCGTATGTGTATTGATTATCGGCAGTTGAACAGAGTTACAGCGAAGAACCGGTATCCCTTGCCTTGTATAGATGACTTGTTTGATTAGTTGCTGGGTGCTAGAGTATTTTCTAAGATTGACTTGCGTTCCGGCTATCATCAGTTGAGGATTCGGGGCCCATACATCCCGAAGACTGCTTTCAGGACTAGACATGGTAATTACGAGTTTCTGGTTATGCCATTCGGGCTGACCAATGCCCCAGCAGCCTTTATGTACTTGATGCACAGTGTATTCCTGCCTTATCTGGATTCTTTCATTATCGTGTTCATTGACGATATCTTGGTGTATTCCCGATCTTGGGAAGATCGTGTGCAGTATTTGAGAGTTGCGCTTCAGACCTTGAGAGAGAAGAGATTGTATGCAAATTTTTTGAAGTGTGAGTTCTGGCTTGATTCAGTAGCATTCTTGGGGCACATGCTGTCCAGTGAGGGTATTCAGGTTGATCCAAAGAAGGTAGAGGCGGTGCAGAGTTGGCCTACCCCGTCATCAGCTACTTAGATTCACAGTTTCCTTGGTTTGGCAGGGTACTACTGCCGTTTCGTAGAGGGATATTCATATATTGCTGCACCTATGACAAGACTGACCCAGAAGGGTTCTCAGTTCAGGTGGACTAAGGAGTGTAGAGGAGCTTTCAGAAGCTCAAGTCAGTTTTGACTACAGCTCCAGTATTGATTTTTCCTATGGATTCAAGTTCTTATACAGTTTACTATGATTCCTCGAGTGTTGTCCTTGAAGCGGTTTTGATGCAGGATGGTAGGTTGATTTCCTACGCGTCCAGATAGTTCAAGGTGCACGAGAAGAATTATCCAGTGCACGATCTTGAGCTAGCAGCTATTGTTCACGCCTTGAAGATTTGGCGTCATTATTTGTATTGAGTGTATTGTGAGATTTTCACTGATCACCACAGTTTGCAGCATCTGCTTAAGATGAAGGATCTGAATTTGCGTCAGAGGAGGTGGTTAGAGCTTCTCAAGGATTATGACCTCACTATATTATATCATCCGGGGAAGGCCAATGTAGTGGCCGATGCCCTAAGTCGCAGAGCAGAGAGTTTATCCTACCTTCCAGTAGCAGAGCGACCTTTAGCACTTGATGTTCAGGCTTTAGCAAGTCAGTTGGTGAGATTGGATCTATCAGAGCCTTCACGGGTATTGGCTTGTGTAGCCTCCAGGTATTCTCTTTATGATCAGATTAGAGCACGCCAGTATGATGATTCACATCTTCTTGTTCTTTAGGAAAGGGTCTATCATGGTGATGCCAGGGATGTGGTTATTGGTGATGATGGGGTCATGAGGATGCAGTGCCATATTTGCGTGCCCAATATGGATGGGCTTCGAGATTTGATTCTAGCTGAGTCCCATAGTTCGCGGTATTCCATACATCCGGGTGCCGCGAAGATGTATCAGGATCTGAGACAACATTATTGGTGGAGGCGGATGAAGAGAGATATTTTTGAGTATGTGTCTCGGTGTATCAACTGTTAGGAGGTCAAGTATGAACCACAGAGGCCAGGTCGACTACTTCAAAGATTTGATATTCTGGAGTGGAAGTGGGAGCAGATCACCATGGATTTCGTAGTTGGGCTCCCACAGACTTCGAGGAGGCTTGATTCTATATGGGTTACTGTGGATCGTCTGACTAAGTCTGCGCACTTCATTCTTGTTGGTACTACTTATTCTTCGGAGCGGTTAACTGAGATCTATATCAGGGAGATTGTCCGATTGCATGGGGTTCCAGTTTCTACCATTTCTTACAAAGGTACTCAGTTCACATCTCAGTTTTGGAGAGCCGTACAGAGAGAGTTGGGTACTCAGGTCGAGTTGATCACTGCATTTCATCCTCAGACCAACGGGCAGTCGGAGCGTACTATTCAGATTTTGGAGGATATGTTGTGTGCATATGTCATTGACTTTGGGGGTTCATGTGACCAGTTTCTTCCACTCACGGAGTTTGCATATAATAATAGTTATCAGTCGAGTATCCAGATGGCTCCGTATGAGGCTTTATATGCTAGGAGGTGCAGATCTCCGGTTGGTTGGTTTGAGCCGGGGGAGGCTAGGCTATTGGGCACAGACCTGGTGCATGATGCGTTGGATAAGGTGAAGTTGATTCAGGAGCGGCGTTGCACGGCGCAGTTTAGGAAGAAGAGTTATGCGGACCGGAAGGTCCGAGATTTATCTTTCATGGTTGGGGAGAAGGTACTGCTGAAGGTGTCACCCATGATGGGTGTTATGAGATTCGGGAAGAGGGGAAAGATGAGTCCCCGATTTATTGTGCCTTTTGAGGTGCTTCAGAGGATTGGGGAGGTGGCTTATAGACTTTCCTTGCCTCCCAGCTTATCGAGTATTCAGCTGGTGTTCCATATTTCGATGCTCCGGAAGTATGTTGGTGACCCGTCTCATGTTTTGGACTTCAGCATCGTTCAGCTCGAGGGTGATATGTCATATGAGGTAGAGCCAGTGGCTATTTTGGGTCGTCAGGTCAGAAAGCTGAGGTCTAAGGATATAGAGTCAGTGAAGGTTCAGTGGAGAGGACAGCCGGTGGAGGATGCCACCTGAGAGACCGAGTAGGAGATGCGGGATAGATATCCTCACTTATTCGAGATCCAGGTATGTTTCTAGACCCGTTCCAGGACGAACGTTTGTTCAAGAGGGGGAGGATGTAACGACCTGACCGGTCGTTTCGTGAGATTAGCCCCGATTCCCCCTTTTCTTCTTTATCATATATTTCCTAGCCTGTTTATGTTGTGTTGGGTCAGATGGTTTGAGTTCGGAGTGGTCGTGGTGAGAATAGAGGCACTTAGCCTCTTGAAGTATGAAAAGTCAAATTAAGAGTTGACTTATTGGTAAACGACCACGGAATGCGGATTTTATGGTTCAGATAGCTTCGTTAGGTGATTTGGGACTTAGGAGTGTGTTCAGAATAAAGTTTTGATGTCCGGTGTAGAATTAGGCTTGAATTGGCGAAAGTTAGTTTTTGGCGATTTCCGGTCGGTAGTGGAAAATAGGCTATCGGGGTAGAATGGAATTCCATAAGTTGGAACAGGCTCATAATGTCATTTTGGATATGTGTGCAAATTTTCAGGTCAATCGGATGTGTTTTGGTTGGTTTCGGCATCATTGGCGAAATTTAGAAGTTTTAAAGTTCATAGGCTTGAATTTGATGTAATTTTGGTGTTTTAGTGTCGTTTTTGGTGTTTCGAAGGCTCGACTAAGTTTGAATGATGCTATGGGGTGTGTTAGTACGTTTGGTTGGGGCCCCGAGGGGCTCGAGATTGATTTCGGATGGTTGGCGCTGGTTTGAACTTTGGGATGAGACTAGGGTTCTTAACACTATAAGTATGTTATTTTATGATTTATTTTAGTCATATGATAGTCGTGTGTTATGTTTTGAAGTCAAACGAGTTGTGGAACAAACGCTGGAAAAGGTCATCACAAGTTGCATTCATAAATGTGTTGAAACTTAGGTCAAATGTAGCTGATATTTTATCCTAATATACTTAGAATTAGGGTATAATATACCTACCAAATAGAATATCTACAAGTTTAGATTCTAAATCATTAAACCGTTCATCGATACGACATTGGAGTGGAGAGATATTCGCGTTTTCGCGAGACCGCGCAAGCAGCTCTCAATGGGACCCACTTAGGCGTGGAGGACCCTTGAACATTTTAAAAGTCTTGGACAACTTATTTTTGGTCATTTTCGACCACCGACAATTCCCAGACTCTTTCAACACCTCTAATAACAGTTCTCAAGGGTTCCAAGTCTAATCCAATGGTGTTTTATCTAAACCTATCCTCAAAGGTTAGCCTAAGTGAAGAAAAGAGTCTTTATGGTGTTGTGAGGTGATTAAGGGTGCTTATAAGCTAATGGAATCTTTGGTTCGAGTTTTTCCAGATTATTTAAGGTATAAATAACACCCTATTTCTTGGGATTAATCTTATCTATGTGTTTGTTAAGTTATTTGGATGAAGAATTATAAGATAGAACTTGAAGTTGTATAAGAAATTGTTGTCTTATTGGGACTATTTTGGAGTTGTATATATGAATGCATATTGTTGGAAATCTTGGGGAAAGCTTGGTTATAATTTTCTTTTTGTTGTTATGCTTGTCAATATTTATAGTATGTTGATGATGTTGTAAATAGGAGAAGAAGCAACCACACAATACCTAGAAGTTGTTCATGTCGTTGTTTTATCTTGTGGGGCTATTTGATGTTACTTTTATGATGGATATAAGGTTGGAATTTCGTGTCAATATATGTCTATATTCTGGACCTATTGTGGGTGTTGTAAGTATAGGGAAGATGGGAAAAAGAGTTGGGGTTTCGTTCCAATCCAAGCTTGCCGCTCGTTGTGTTAAATAGCAGTTTTGTGTGTGACGTTTGTGAACTCGTTGTTGTGTAGATTGATTGGTGTTGCTGGGCTGATGGTATATGGTATTGGAGAAGTCCCTTGTTACAGGGGAGATTCTACTGATATTTACATAAACAAGCTACTAACTTAAGTTACGTACTTAGCCTTTACTCAGCACCGATTTTGAATCTCCTTATGCTATTGTAGACTGAGTTGAGTTGTTTGAAGAGTTGCTTGGAAGCTATTAAGGACCCAACGAGGTTAAGGTATGTTAAGGCTAAAACTTTCCTTCATTTTTGCATGATCTCATACCTACATGTGTTTGATAACGAGACATAAATAGATGTTCGCATTCCTGAATTTATTCATATTATCCTAGTCTCATAAGTTACAATATTCTCCCTATTGTGGGTGTTGTAAGTATAGGGAAGATGGGAAAAAGAGTTGGGGTTTCGTTCCAATCCAAGCTTGCCACTCGTTGTGTTAAATAACAGTTTTGTGTGTGACGTTTGTGCACTTGTTGTTGTGTAGATTGATTGGTGTTGTTGGGCTATTGGTATATGGTATTGGAGAAGGCCCTTGTTACAAGGGAGATTCTGCTGATATTTACATAAACAAGCTACTAACTTAAGTTACGTACTTAGCCTTTACTCAGCACCGATTTTGAATCTCCTTATGCTATTGTAGACTGAGTTGAGTTGTTTGAAGAGTTGCTTGAAGCTATTAAGGACCCAATGAGGTTAAGGTATGTTAAGGCTAAAACTTTCCTTCATTTTTGCATGATCTCATACCTACATGTGTTTGATAATGAGACATAAAGAGATGTTTGTATTCCTGAATTTATTCATATTATCCTAGTCTCATAAGTTACAATATTCTCCCTTATCGTGACTTTCTATTTAGTTAAGTATTGTCTTCTTTCAGCCAAGAGAGCAGAAAGTCTCTCTCTCTCTCTCTATATATATATACATACATACATATATATATATATATATATATACATACATATATATATATATATACATACATACATATATATATATATATATATATATATATATATATATATATATATATATACACACATATATACGTACACACACACACAAAAAAAATATTATAATATTTTCACCACCACCGAGATATAATCGATTGGCAGGCCCCTATTGGGCAACCTCTAATTAGATGGTAAGTTATATACGGAGCCTACTGTGGCCGAGCGCCTATGAGCAGGACAAAAATGACCGAGATACAGAGCCTGGTATGGCCGAGCGCCTTAGCGAGCTTACTATGGCAGTGTAATTATATGTTCCAAGTTTTATAGTGCCAGGCATCTATTTTATTTACTATATTGAGATAGTCGAGTCATTATCAATAGGTAAGTATATCTTCAGATTATCTTTGACTTCCAGTTAATTTAAGTTATTATATTATCAGTTCAGTTTCACATTTCAGTTATTTTGTTGTTTTACATACTCGGTACATTATTTCGTACTGACGTCCCTTTTGCTGGGGACACTGTACTTCCTGCTTGCATGTTCAGATAGACAGCCTTGTAAACCTCCGACATAGGTGTTGTCCGTGATCAGCTTAGTTGGTAAGCTCCACTTCCTCGGAGTTACCATGTCTAGACTTGGAGTCTATTTTATATATACATGTTTGATGGGTATGTTGGGGCCCTGTCCCGACCACGGTACAATTTAGTTATCTCTAGAGGCTTGTAGATGAGTCCTATATATTTTGTATATCAGTAGATGTTCTTAGTAGCCTCATCAGCTTGCACACACACACACACACACACACACACACACACACACACACACACACACACACATATATATATATATATATATATATATATATATATATATATATATATATGAGATTTTGGGTATGTTTACCCCTCAAATTAGAGACGATATTTTCAGATGATTTAGAATATGGTCCCATCGGCCTAAGTTGAGGATTACCCTCCTGAGTTCACAGTTACAGAGTGGTACATTTGGGCCAAATATGGCACCTGGTGCCGACCACGCGTTCCCAAGTTTGGAACGTGCCAAACTAGGTATTAGAACAATGCTATCCTAGAGAGTCTACAAGCCGTGTCTAGTAGAGTCTTGTTAATAGGTGTGTTGTGCACCACACTTATAAGTAGAAAGCTACATAGAATTTAGGATTATCACTCTTTCTTCTTACTCTAGATCGTGTGGTAGAGCTCAATTGTAGGAATTCAAACTCTTATATTATATTTTATTCGTAATACAACGAATCTTACATCCAGAGAGACAGTTGGTAAGTGATTGAATGTGGCTGTGGCAGAGATGGGTCAGAAGAACTCGATTTTGCATCATGCTTACGATGAGTAAATGTGAGGTCTTCAACAGATCATGTGTGTATTAAGACGTGTAAGATTCTTGATAAGGAAACCTAAGGCATGAATATCTATCCACCTATTTGGTAGAAAGCAATAAGAAAATCAAAAGGTAGATACAATTTGAACAATTAACAGAAGCAAGGTGAATGAGGGTATGAGGTACCTAGTTAGTGGAGATTATCGGTATTTACAATTCATGCAGAGAATATGAGCATTTTAAGTTACCTTCAATAGTAACAGAGGTATCTACAATTGGTCACACCTATCTCACCTATGCCCTATGGGAGCTAACATATATACTTTAAGAGAAGGATGGGATATCAGGATGCATATAAGCATTCTAAGTTACCTTCAACAGTAACAGAGGTATGTACAATTGGTCACCCTATCTCAGCTATGCACTATGGGAGCTAATATATATAGTTTAAGAGAAGGATAGGATGTCAGGATGCATTAGAGCAACCCAAAATGGTGGATGGACTGTTAGCGTTAGATGACATTTCTAACGGATATTGTAAATGCGGTAATAGTTCCCCTTGTGAGACATCCAAGCGGTGCACTCTGAATAGTATAGTGACATATGAATACTAGAATGTTCAGAAAATTTAGAAGATAGGCAATCGAATCCAAGAAGGGATAAATATTTTTCTTAATATGGATCCCGTTCCTAGTAAAGTGAGGATGTTAGGCAATCCGTAGAGCCAGTGGCTAGAGCAAGGGGACCAAAATAACAAAAAAAGAAGGGGAAAGAATGTTTTGTTTAAGTTTTAAGAATAAAGTAATAGACAGAGATATTAGCAGGAGAATAAGAAGAGAGTAAGTGAAGTATTATGAGTAAGATGCAATAAATTGGTGATAACAGTAAATCAAAATATGACAGGATGACAGAATCTATAGTCAAGCGAAGGAAAAGAAAAGAAGTGACAGGCCTTGACACACTAAGAGAGTATAAGATGGTGACTCCCACGTGATTATAAAAAATCAAAGTTAAACCCCGAGAGTAGTAAAAATTAGTATGGTATAGTAAACAAGATAAAACCAAGCACGATTTAGGGACTGAAGGATTTGATAATAGTCATCATCACAAACATTTCAGAGATCGCATTTCGTTAATGATAAAATGGACAACGGAATAATACCCTATAAAGTTCATTTAGGAAGCTGATTCCCTAAAGCAAGCACTGTGAGCATAGTTAAGCTTAGAAAACTAAGTGTTCCAGTTACACTAGGTGTCAACCTCGTGCGTAAGAAATTGAGTTATCCTTGTGTAACGACCCCAAACCTAAACTAGTCGTGATGGTGCCTATCGTGGAACTAGGCCAACCAAAATAACGCTCAAACGTAAAGAATATTTAATTTATATTATTACTAAACTGATAACCCATAAAGGTTTCGTTTAATCATTTTAAAACAGATAAAGCGACACCGAATATTAAATACAACCCCAAGATCCCGGAGTCACTGGTCATGAGAATCTACAGAAAATATACAACTCTGGAAAATAAACTCTATAATAGTAAGCAGGAGAGAGAGCAGGGCTGCGGATGCACGCAACTACCTCGCAAAATCTCCGAAAAGTCTCTGGTACAGATACACAGCTCACTTTTCCCTAGCACCTAGATCTGCACACAAGGTGCAGGAAGTAAAGTGAGTACGCGAACTCAGTAGTAATGAAACTAAATCATGTCTGACCAGTAAGGAACACATAAAGTCAAACCATCATTTCACAATAAGCACAATCTTGCTTTCCAACAGTGAATACGTTAAATCATCACGCTTAAAAAGCCAATTTTAGTAAAACTCCTTTGAAAAGTGTAATTTCCAACAATTTCAGAAAAAGATGTCCAACAAGTATAGTGTAAAAATGAAATGAATCATAAGTAGCCACTCGGGCAAAACCATGTATAAGAAACTGCCCCTCGGGCGTAACATC
Source organism: Nicotiana knightiana (assembly GCA_005239525.1). Taxonomy (NCBI): domain Eukaryota; kingdom Viridiplantae; phylum Streptophyta; class Magnoliopsida; order Solanales; family Solanaceae; genus Nicotiana; species Nicotiana knightiana. The sequence goes on along the minus strand of ML387725.1, from coordinate 78,958 downwards.
ACTCAGAATTGGCCCCTCGGTTATACCTCACAGTCACTCATAATCATCCCGTCGGGCAACCTCACAGTCCCTCATACCTCTAGATCACTCGTCACTCGGCACTCGCACTTAGTAGGTACCTGCAGTCACTGGGGGTGTGTACAGACTCAAGAGGGGATACTTTAGCCCAAGCGCTAATATCAAGCCACCTCGTGGCATATCATATCCTCACAATCAGGCCCTCGGCCTCACTCAGTCAGAAACTCTCAAAAAGCCACTAGGGCTATCAGTAAAACGGGGTACTCGACCCAAAACATCATTTATATCATAAAATAGTGTAAATATGGCTGAGTTTCGAAATTAGTTAAACACAATATGACTGAGTGTAAATCATAAGTTAACACACTAAGGAAATAACAGTAAAAGCCCACAAGGGGTCTAAACAAGTCCGCACAAGGCCCTAAACATGGCTTCCAACCCAAATATAACAACAGTCTTTAAACCCGATTTAATATATGATTTAAAAGTAAATACGCAACTCAATAGTTGGCACGGGAAGGACCAAGTCCAAATCCACAATCAATGCACGCCACACACTCATCATCCGTCATGTGCGCCACTTCGAAAATAGTGAGAAAATACGAAGTCCGGGGTTTCATACCCTCAGGAACAAGATATACCATCATTACTTACCTCAAACCGGCCCAAATATTAATCCGCGATGCTTTTGTCTCTCGAATCGGCTCCCGATTGCTCCAAATCTAACCAAAACCATATTAATATCATTAATATACGCTAAAGGAACAAAGCCCACTCGAAATTTAACAAAAATTCCCGAAATTGGCCAAACCCGGCCCCCAAGCCCACTTCTCAAAATTTTATAAAAATTGCATCACAAGAATCCTCATCCTTTCCTGAGTCTACACATACCAAGAACATCAAAATCGGACCACAATAGACCCTTCAATTACTCAATTAAAGTCCCAATTTCTCATGTCCTAACTTCCCCAATTTTGGGTTTAAATCCAACTAATTTCAGGTTTAATTACTTAGAAAACAACATAGAATCGAGTTATGAAGTCAAAAATCTTACCTCCAAGTGTTCCTCCTTTGATTCCCTCTTTAAACTCTACAACTTTCCAACATCCAAACTTGATCCGTTAACCTCTCGAAACACACCCGAGGCCCTCAAGACCTCAACAAAACACACCAACACATCCCATAACCTTATTCAAACTTAGTCGAGCCTTCTAAACACCCAAAACAATGCCAAAACACTAAAATCACATCGGATTCAAGTCTATGAACTTTGAGATTTCTAAATTTCACCAAAGATGCCGAAACCATCCAAAACACTTCCGATGGACCTGAAAATTTGTACACATATCCAAAATGACACTACGAACCTGCTCCAACTTCCAGAATTCCATTCCAACCACTATAGCCTATTTTTCATTGCCGACCGGAAATCGCCAAAAACTAACTTTTGCCAATTCAAGCCTAATTCTGTACTGGACATCAAAACCACATTCCAAACACACTCTTAAGTCCCAAATCACCTAACGAAGCTATCCGAACCATAAAGTCAACATTTCGAGGTCGTTCACCAATAAGTCAACTTCTAGTTGACTTTTCCATATATTGAACCAAGTTAAGAGACTAAGTGTCTCATTTCTCTCCAAAAATCACTTCGAATCCCAGCCAACCAATCTGACACAACATAATGAAGCTGAACCACATATAATGAAGCAGAAATGAGGAAAATGGGGCTATTACTCTCGGAACAACAGGCCGGGTCGTTACATCCTCCCCCACTTAAACATACGTTCGTCCTCGAACGTGCCAGGAGTTGTTCTCCAACACCATCAAATAGCCGCGTAATCTCACCATGCACATACCCGGGGGTGATCCCACGTCACCCTATCCGATAAGCCCAATAGCACAACAGTTGAAGTTTCGAAATCCAATGTGACTCATAAACCTTAGAACCAAGTTCCCACTTCTGAAATAATTTACAAGATCAAAATTCCACAACTATAAACTGAACAAGTCTGAAAACGCCGAATCAATCCATATACGTAACCCCAGATGTAATCACATAATATACCGCATGACTCAAACACTCATAGCGATAACTCCTAATCACAATAGCTGTTCAAAACACCCCAATACTGGTAAATAACCTCTTATCAAGCAAAGCCTCGCTTTAACACTTTCATAAGGTGTCGATGATGAATGAAACACGTAGAAAATAGAAACCATTCGTCTGATCAGTCAGACATGTAGCTCCCCCTTTTGAATAGGAATTATAGTAGATTTCTAAGCCGAATCCCGATATTTATCCTTCCAACTATGCTGTAGACAATTCTGGCAGTATTCATTTTAGGTCCAATGACCTCTTCTCATCCAACACGACCACTCTGATGACATGACACATCAATATAATTCAAAGCCATAACCTGTGCAACTCGTGCACTCAATAGAAACATCCAAATGTAATCAAATCATATAAAAGATTCACACGAGAGGACCATCCCGTCATTAACAATTACCGTCACAACACCATGCTAAGAGCCTGACTCTCATAAAAAAATCAAAACACACGAATCTGACACCAAAGATCATACCTCCACATAACTCCGCTACAATGCCTGATCCCATCCACACACCAGTCCACATGAAATACTTCAAGTCACCTTTCTCAAAATCGATAACCATGCGCAACTTGACATTAAGTACTCAAAGTGTGTTGCCCTAACCACGGGGAATCGAACGATACCATGCCACACGAACCCACAAGAACATAACCAATATGTCTCAATCCCGCAATACCAATTACTTAATTACTCAAATCTAGCTATAAAGCCCAATTAGAACCGCACCATATGTGCCTATAACCAACGATCACAACTCCTCGCAACACCGAAGGGTAACTCATACATCACTCCAGAACACGAATAAACTCAATGACAATCGAATGTTACATCCCTCAACAATAAAAATTCGGAGTCAGTAATTCCGGCCCGGTGCAGAACACACACTCATATGGGCCTACCAATAACCCTAAATCAACTCTGGTCACCCACAACAGAGAGATACCTCATCGAAAATTTCACAATGACTGAATCATGGTACATACTAACATTTGACTAGCTTTGCTCGCATCCTCACAGTTCACTACCACAAAATAACATGTTTATGAGAACTCTTAGTCTCGAAGTCGATGAAGCTCAGGAATCGCCATATCTGATCCCATCTCCGCCGCTCGAATATATAACACCTCTATTACTCAATCATTCCACGAGGGATACCCCTATAATTATTCTGTGCCGCCAAGCAACCTTAAATATCAGCAGTCGAATCCAACAAGAGAGCATAGAAATACCAATGAAGTACCCTTAACTCCACACATTGCCCTTTATGAAATGTGTACCCTCATCAAGCCACCCAATAGTGATATCATCTACCTAGTCATCTGAATCTACTGATGCTTGTCTAAGAAATTTTGACCTTCATTCCTGAACTGACACTGTGACCTCATATATGCAAATCTCAACTCTACACAACATATTGCATACGCCATGACATCCTATGGTGAATATGAGAACTTCATGATCCATTCCGAGCCACAAGCAACTACGTACCAACTAGTCAAGAAGTTTCCATTTGGTCCCATTTAGAAGAAAAATCACTATACATCACCTGCACCTCATGCCAGTAGAAGCTATGCATCTCTAACCATGGTAGAAACCATCAGGAACTATCCGAATCCCATTTGTACAACACCAAACCGTCAGGGCTGAATCCTTCTAATTCAACCAAGCTACGTAGGTCACTAAAACCCAAGAGCATTGCTAAGAAACACTTGTAAAAACTCCTTACCTCATGAACGCCCAAAGAACTAATCGTATCCCTTACCACGCCGATCCGACCTACTACCAAGTTCTTTCTGACTTACCTTCGAATTGATGCTTCTCCTTGCTATAATACCGTAATTCTCAACCTAGACTCACCACACGAGACCCAAGCATAAAACCATACCTTCTGAGGCTTAGAAGCCGCTGAATACTCTCTCAAATATCCCCAAAAGTACCACATTCAATATACTTACCCTGAAGAGAATTCTTGCGAATCTAAATCCATTACCTTCACCTTCCTGAGACTGATATGTAGAATCCATGATAATGTAGAAATTCCACAAGTCTTGACACCCTCCAACGTAAATCTTAGGTCTATCCCAAAACGCGCCTTGAAGAATCCCAATTCCTATATTTAACGTTGAATCTGTCAGAACCATTCTCGAGAGTCATCCACTCTACTCAAACCTAAATTAGACATATCAAACGGACCGAACGACCTGTGCTCCGTTAGTACTCCAACACCCCAGGAAGTAACCCCATCGTAATGCAAACAAATAAATTCCTGCCCCATGCACATTACAGCCTTCACCAATAACAACTCAAGGCATCCCATGATTCTTATACACCCATAAAGCATAACACAACCCCTATCCAAAATTTCCTTTATTCAAGTCATTCACGATCTCAACTCCTGCAGGTCATAACTGATTCACCAGAATACCTCGAACCGAACCTAACACATCATATAATCGTGCAACCTACTTATCATTAGCAGACTCTCCCAATTGGCTCAAAGACATAGATCAAAGAAAACAGTACTCATAATGACCATACGCTATCACTGACGTCATACTACCGTGAGATTCAACTAAATCATTGATAAGCTCCTATATAACTCAAACCATTTAACGTCCCATATAATTTCGAACCTCGCATTCACTATTGCAGTAGTCGTGCCAACTCCCACAAGTGATCTAAACTCAAATTGCAACATATATCAATTACTTGTAAACAAGAACTTGCTACAAAACAACATAAGGATCACACAACCTCAGGACACCCTGCAGGAAATAGCCCCGCCTGCTTAGCCTCAAATTGATATCTCTCTATACACTTCCGAAGATCATAGCTGTTACGCAATCTCTTTACCCTCCTACATTAGAACAAACCAATGCCTACCCTCGAGACATCACAATAAGCGTATAAGAACCTGAAGCTGATGGCAGAACTAACACTGGAGCTTTGGTCAAAGAAATCTTGAGCTTCTAGAAGCTCTATCCACACTCATCTGACCACCTGAATACCCTCTCTAGACACTACGTGCCCCAAGAATGCTACTGAACGGAGCCGAAAATTCATACTTGGAGAACCTTTCATAAAGATTGTCCTCCATAAATCTCTATAATACCCTCCTCAAATAATGAGTATGCTACCCCTCGCTACACGTATATGCCAGGGTGTCATCAATGAATACAATAACAAATGAGTGCTAATACGGCTGGAATACACCGTTAATCAAATACATGGGCGCTACTAGAGCATTAGCCAGCCCAACAGACGTCACCAGGAACTCATAACACAACAGAAGGATACCCTTCGCTCCACAACTAAACAACATAAGAGGTCTTCCCATATACTCACGACTTGAGGTCATGTGCCAACTCCAGACATAAGTCAAACACTCAATAGTTCTTGCTACATATCCAGCCCATCCGCTTTTTGTCACAATCAAACAATATGAACACATCTCACCCTAAAATCAAACTCACCACATAGGCATCCAGTCATAAAGTCCCGTCAGTAAGGACACCAACGAACATATAAGTCCCCAGATGCATGGCTTACACAATCGAAATCATAGCACCCAAGCCACAGAATGAACCCGACCTCATGTGCTTCAGACTGGCCCATTACAAACATGCTAAAATCACATCTCATCCATGGAAGTCACAAGCCGTCGATGCACAGCTGATACCAAGCGCCCATGTGCGCATTCGAATGCATGAAAGAAATTCAAAGAGTTAAGCTTTTGGCTAAATAAAATGGATTCGCACGACAAGAATTCAAGAATGTGAGATTTTTTTCCTAAGGGTTCTGCAGCCTCTCGAAGATAAGTACAGACGTCTCCATACCGATCTGCAAGATTTTACTAAACTTGCTCATGACCGGTGAGTCATATGTAACCTAGTACTCTGATACCAACTTGTCACAACCCCAAACCTAAACTAGTCATGATGGCACCTATCGTGGAACTAAGCCAGCCAAAATAACGCTCAAACGTAAAGAATCTTTCATTTATAACATTTCTATACTGATAACCCATAAAGGTTTCATTTAATCTTTTAAAAATAGATAAAGCTACACCAAATATCAAATACAACCCCAAGATCCCGGAGTCACTGGTCACGAGCATCTATAGAAAATATACAACTCTGGAAAATAAACTCTATAATAGTAAGCAGGAGACAGAGCAAGGCTGGGGACACGTTCAACTACCTCACAAAATCTCTGAGAGGTCTCTGGAACAGATACACAACTCACTCTGCCCTAGCACCTAGATCTGCACACAAGGTGCAGGGAGTAATGTGAGTACGCCAACTTAGCAGTAATGAAAATAAATCAGGTCTGAGCAGCAAGGAACACATAAAGTCAAATAATCATTTCACAATAAGCACAATCTTTATTTTCAACAGTGAATATGTTAAATCATCACACTTAAAAAGCCAATTTCAGTAAAACTTTTTTGGAAAGTGCAATTTCCAACAATTTCAGAAAAAAAAATGTCCAAGAAATTTAGTGTAAAAATGATTTGAATCATAAGTAGCCACTCAGGAAAAAATATGTATAAGAAATTGCCCCTGGGGCGTAACATCACTTAGAATCATCCCCTCGGGCATACGTCACCGTAACTCATAATTAGCCCCACGGGCAACCTCACAATCACTCATACCTCCCAATCACTCGTCACTAGGCACTCGACACTCGCACTCAGTTGGTACTTGCGCTCACTGGGGGTGTGTACAGACTTCGGAGGGGCTCCTTCAGCCCAAGCACTAATATCAAGACACCTCATGGCATCTCATATCCTCACAATCAGGACCTCGACCACACTCAGTCAGAAACTCTCAAAAAGCCACTCGGGCTATCAGTAAAATGGGGTACTCGACCCAAAACATCATTTTATATCTCAAAATAGTGTAAATAAGACTGAGTTTTGAAATCAGTTAAACACAATATGACTTAGTGTAAATCATAAGTCAGCACAGTGAGGAAATATCAGTAAAACCCTCCAAGGAGTCTAAACAAGTCGGCACAAGGCCCCAAACATGGCTTACAACCCAAATATAACAACAGTCTTTAAACACGATTTAACATATGATTTAAAAGTAAATACGCAACTCAATAGTTGGCACGGGAAGGACCAAGTCAAAATCCACAATCAGTGCACACCACAAACTCGTCATCCGACATGTGCGCCACTCCGAAAATAGTGAGAAAATACGAAGTCCGGGGTTTTATACCCTCAGGAACAAGATTTATAGTCACTTACCTCAAACCTGCCCAAATACTAATATGCGATGCTCTTGCCTCTCGAATCGGCTCCCGATTGCTCCGAATCTAACCAAAACCATATTAATATCATCCATATATGCTAAAGGAACAAAGCCCACTCAAATATTATCAAATTTAACAAAAATTCCCGAAATTGGCCAAACCCGACCCCCGGACCCACGTCTCTTAATTCTATAAAAATTGCATCACAACAATCCTCATCCTTTCCCGAGTCTATAAAAACCAAGAACATCAAAATCGGAACACAATATCCCCTTCAATTACTCAATTAAAGTCCCAATTTCTCATGCCCTAACTTCCCCATTTTTGGGTTTAAATACAACTAATTTCAAGTTTAATTACTTAGAAAACAACATAGAATCGAGTTATGAAGTAAAAAAATCTTACCTCCAATTGTTTCCCCTTTGATTCCCTCTTTAAACTCTCTCCAAAGCTTCACATCCGTCCACAAATGGTGAAAAAGTGGTCTAAAAATCGCGAAGATGGCTATTTAAACAATCTGTCCAGGTGCCCCTAATTACCTCAGTACGATCGCTTTCCAGCTAGGCATTCGCGATGCACAATATGAACTCACTCTATGTGTTCGCATACCCTCATACGTGTTCGCATAGCTCAAACATCCCAGACCTCACGCACCTCAGAACACCTATGCGATTGCGGACCTCACCCACACGATCACACTGCACACAGGACCCAGTCTCACGCGATCGCGTCCCCCACTCACACGATCGCATAGCATAAAACCCATGCTTCCCCCAACTAGCCTATGCGATCGCATTCATAACCACATGATCGCATAGAAGGAGACCAGAACTGAACACCAACAAAATTCTGCAACTTTCCAACATCCAAACTTGGTTCGTTACCCTCTCGAAACAAACCCGAGGCCCTTGGGACCTCAACCAAACACACCAACACATCCCATAACCTTATTCAAACTTAGTCGAGCCTTCGAAACACCCAAAACAACGCCAAAACACAAAAATCATATCGGATTCAAGCCTATGAACTTTGAGATTTCTAAATTTCACCAAAGATGCCGAAACCATCCAAAACACTTCCGATTGACCTAAAAATTTGCACACATATCCAAAATGACACTACGAACCTGCTCCAACTTCCGAAATTCCATTCCGACCCCTATAGCCTATTTTCCATTGCCGACCGGAAATCGCCAAAAACTAACGTTCGCCAATTCAAGCCTAATTCTACACTGGACATCAAAACCACATTCCGAACACACTACTAAGTCACAAATCACCTAATGAAGCTATCCGAACCATAAAATCTACATTCCGAGGTCGTTTACCAATAAGTCAACTATCGGTTGACTTTTCCAACTATTGAATCAAGTTAAAAGACTAAGTGTCTCATTTCTCTCCAAAAATCACTCTGAACCCGAGCCAACTTATATAACACAACCTAATGAAGATGAACCACATATAATGAAGAAGAAACGAGGGAAACAAAGCTTTTACTCTCGGAACGACCTGCCGGGTCGTTACATCCTCCCCCACTTAAACATACGTTCGTCCTCGAACGTGCCAAGAGTTGTTCTCCAACACCATCAAATTACTGCGTAATCTCACCATGCACATACCTGGGGTTGATCCAACGTCACCCTATACCATATAGGTCCAATAGCACAACAATAGGAATTTCGAAATCCAACCTGACCCATAAACCTTAGAACCAAGTTCCCACTTCTGAAATAATTTACAAGATCAAAATTCCACAATTATAAATTGAATAAGCCTGAACACGCCGAATCAAGCCTTATACGTAATCCCAAATGTAATCATATAGTATACCGCATGACTCAAACACTCATAGCGATAACTCGTAATCACAATAGCTGCTTAAAACAATCCAATATCGGTAAATAACCTCTTATCAAGAAAAGCCTCACTTTAACACTTTCATAAGGTGCCGATGATGAAAGAAACACGTAGAAAATAGAAACCATTCATCCGATTAGTCAGACATGAAGCTCCCCCTTCTGAATAGGAATTATAGCATAATTCTAAGCCAACTCACGATATTTATCCTTCTAACTATGTTGTAGACAATTCTGGCAGTATTAATTCTAGGTCCAATGACCTCTTCTCATCCAACACGACCACTCTGATGACATGACACATCAATAAAATTCAAAGCCATAACCTGTGCAACTTGTGCACTCAATAGCAACATCAAAATGTAATCAAATCATATAAAAGATTCACACGAGAGGACCATTTCGTCATTAACAATTACCGTCACAACACCATGATAAGAGCTTGACAGTCATCGAAAAATCAAAACACACGAATCTGACACCAAGGATCATACCTCCACATAACTCCGCTACAATGCCTGATTCCATCCAAACGCTGCTCCACATAAATACTTCAAGTCACCTTGCTCAATATCGATAACCATGCGCAACTAGACATCAAGTAATCAAAGTGCGTTGCCCTAACCACGGGGAATCAAACGATATCATGCCACACGAACCCGCAAGAACATAACCAATACGTTTCAATCCTGCAATACCCAATTACTTACCTCACTCAAATCTAGCTATAAATCCCAATTAGAATCGCACCATATGTGCCTATAACCAACGACCACAACTCCTCGCAACACCGAAAGGTAACTCATACATCACTCCAGAACACAAATAAACTCAATGACAATCACACGGTACATCCCTCAACAATGAAAATTCGGAGTCAACAATTCCGACCCGGTGCAGAACACACACTATATGGGCCTACCAATAACCTAAAAGTTCACAATGACTGAATCATGGTACATACTACAATCTGACTAGCTTTGCTCGCATCCTCATAGTTCACTACCACAAAATAACCTGTTTATTAGAACTCTCAGTCTCGAAGTCCATGAAGCTCACGAATCGCCATATTTGATCCCATCTCCACCACTCGAATATATAATACCTTTAATACTCAATCATTCCACAAGGGATACCCCTAGAATTCTTTTGTGCCACCAAGCAACCTTGAATATCAGCAGTCGAAGCCAACGAGAGAGCATATAAATACCAATGAAGTACCCTTAACTCCACACATTGCCCTTTCTGAAATGTATACCCTCATCAAGCCACCCAATAGTGATATCATCTACCTAGTCGTCTGAAACTACCGATGCTTGTCTAAGAAATTTTGACCTTCATTACATAACTGAACCGTGACCTCATATATGCAAATCTCAACTCTACACAACATACCACATACGCCATGACATCCTATGTTGAATATGAGAAGTTCATAATCCCTTCCGAGCCACAAGAAACTATGTACCAACTAGCCAAGAAGTTTCCATTTGGTCCCATTTAGAAGTAAAATCACTATACATCACTTGCACCTCATGCTAGTAGAAAATATTCATCTCTAACCATGGTAGAAGCATATCAAGAACTATCCGAATCCCATTTGTACAACACCAAACCGTCAGGACTGAATCCTTCTCACTCAACCAAGCTATGCAGGTCACCAAAACCCAAGAGCATTGCTAAGAAACACCTGTAAAAACTCATTACCTCATGAACACCCAAAGAACTAATCGTATCCCTTACCACGTCGATCCAACCTACTACCAAGTTTTCCTATTTATCCAAGTTCATTCTGACTTACCTTCGAATTGATGCTTCTCCTTGATATAATACCGCAATTCTCAACCTAGACTCACCACACGAGACCCAAGCATAAAACCATACCGTTTGAGGCTCATAAGCCGTTGAATACTCTCTCAAATATCCCCAAAGTACCACATTCAAAATACTTACCCTGAAGAGACTTCCTGCGAATCTAAAGCCATTACCTTCACCTTCCTGATACTGATATGTACAATCCATGATAATGTAAAAATGCCACAAGTCTTGACACCCTCCAACGTAAATCTCAGGTCTAGACCAAAACGCACCTAGAAGTATCCGAATTGCTATATTTAACGTTGAATCCGTCAGAACCATTCTCGAGAGTCATCCACTCTACTCAAACATCAATTAGACTTATCAAACGGACCTAATGCCTGTGTTCCGTTAGCACTCCAACACCCCAGGAATTAACCCCATCGTAATGCAACCAAATAAATTCCTGCCCCATGCACATTACAGCCTTCACCAATAACAACTCAAGGCATCCCATGATTCTTATACACCCATAAAGCATAACACAACCCCTATCCAAAATTTCCTTTATTCAAGTCATTCACGATCTCAACTCCTGCAGGTCATAACTGATTCACCATCATACCTCGAACCAAACTTAACACATCACATAATCGTGCAAGCAACTTATCATGAGCAGACTCCCCCAATTGGCTCAAAGCCATACATAAAAACAAACATTAACTCATAATGATCATACGCTAACACTGTCGTCACACTACCGTGAGATTCAACTAAATCATTCATAAGCTCCTATATAAATCAAACCATTTAATATTCCAAATAATATCCAACCTCGCATTCACTATTTCAATAGTCGTTCCAACTGCCACAAGTGACCTAAACTCGAATTTCAACATATATCAATTACTGGTAAACGAGAACTTGCTACAAAACAACATAAGGATCACACAACCGCAGGACACTCCGTGGGAATTAGCCCCGCCTGCTTAGCCTCAAACTGATATCTCTCTATACACTTCCGAAGATCATAGATATTATGCAATCGCTTTACCCTCATACATTAGAACAAACAAATGCCCACCCTCGAGACATCACAATAAGCATATAAGAACCTAAAGCTGATGGCAGAACTAACACTGGAGCTATGGTCAAAGAAATCTTGAGCTTCTAAAAGGTCTCTCCACACTCATCTAACCACCTGAATTACCCTCACTAGACACCACATGCCCCAAGAATGCTACTGAACTGAGCTGAAAATTCACACATGGAGAACTTTTCATAATGCTTCTCCCCCATCAACCTCTACAATACCCTCCTCAAATGTTGAGTATGCTCCTCCTGGCTACATGAGTAGGCCAGGATTCCATCAATGAATACAATAACAAAGGAGTGCTAACACGACTAAAATACACTGTTAATCAAATACATGAATTCTGCCGGGGCATTGGTCAGCTCAAAAGACGTCACCAAGAACTCATAACATGACATGAAGATCTTTTTCACTCCACAACTAAACAACATAAGAGGTCTTCCAATATACTCACAACTCGAAGCCATATGCCAACTCGAGACAGAAATCAAACACCCAATAGTTCTTTTCGCATTTCCAGCGAATCCTTTTGTCACAATCAAACAATATGAACACATCTCACCCTCAAATCACACTCGCCACATAGACATGCAGTCACAAAGTCCCGTCAATAAAAACACCAACGGACATGTAAATCCCCAAATGCACGGCTCACACAATCGAAATATTAGCACTCAAGCCACAGAATGAGCGTGTCCTCATGTGCTTCAGACTGGCCCATTACCAACATGCTAAAATCACATCTCATCCATGGAAGTGACAAGACGTCGATGCACAGCTGATACCAAGCGCTCAAATGCGCATTCGAATACATGAAAGAAATTCAAAGAGTTACGCTTTTGGCTGAATAAAATGGATTCGCACTACAAGAATTCAAGAATGTGAGATTTTTTTCCTAAGGGTTCTATAGCCTCTCGAAGATAAGTACAAATGTCTCCGTATTGATCCACAAGATTCTACTAACTCTGCTCATGACCGGTGAGTCTTATATAACGCTCTGATACCAACTTGTCACGACCCCAAACCTAAACTAGTCATGATGGCACCTATCATGGAACTAGGCCAACCAAAATAACGCTCAAACGTAAAGAGTCTTTCATTTATATCATTACTAAACTGATAACCCATAGAGTTTTCGTTTAATATTTTTAAAACAGATAAAGCTACACGAATATTAAATACAACATCAAGATCCCAGAGTCACTCGTCATGAGCATCTACAGAAAATATAGAACTTTGGAAAATAAACTCTATAATAGTAAGCACGAGAGAGAGTAGGGCTGCGGATGCGTGCAACTACCTCACAAAATCTTCGAGAAGTCTCTGGAACAGATACACAACTCACTTTGCCCTAGCACATAAGGTGCATGGAGTAATGTGAGTACGCCAACTTAGTAGTAATGAAAATAAATAAGGTCTGAGCAGTAAGGAACACATAAAGTCAAATCATCATTTCACAATAAGCACAGTCTTTCTTTCCAATAGTGAATATTTTAAATAATCACGCTTAAAAATCCAATTTCAGTAAAACTCCTTTGAAAAGTTTAATTTCCAACAATTTCAGAAAAAGAAATTCCCAAGAAGTTTAGTGTAAAATTGAAATGAATCATAAGTAGCCACTCGGGAAAAAACATGTATAAGAAACTGCCCCTCAGGCGTAACATCACTCAGAATCCGCCCCTCGGGCATACCTCACAGTCACTCATAATCATCCCCTCGGGAAACCTCACAGTCACTCATACCTCCCAATCACTCGTCACTCGACACTCGGCACTCGTACTCAGTAGGTACTTGCGCTCACTGGGGTGTGTACAGACTCCGGAGGGGCTCCTTCAGCCCAAGCGCTAATATCAAGACACCTCATCACATATCGTATCCTCACAATCAGGCCCTCGGCCTCACTCAGTCAGAAACTCTCAAAAAGCCACTCGGGCTATCAGTAAAATGAGGTACTCGACCCAAAATATCATTTTATATCTCTAAATAGTGTAAATAAGGCTGAGTTTCGAAATCAGTGAAACACAATATGACTGAGTGTAGATCATAAGTCAACACAATGTGGAAATAACAATAAAAGCCCCCAAGAGGTCTAAACAAGTCAGCACAAGGCCCCAAACATGGCTTACAACCAAATATAATAATAGTCTATAAACACGATTTAACATATGTTTTAAAAGTAATACGCAACTCAATAGTTGCCAAGGATCAAGTCAAATCTACAATCAGTGCATGCCACACACTCGTCATGCGGCATGTATGCCACTCCGAAAATTGTGAGAAAATACGAAGTCCGGGGTTTCATACCCTCAGGAACAAGATTTACAGTCATTAGTTACCTCACAACAGCCCAAATACTAATCCGCGATGCTTTTGCCTCTCAAATCGGCTCCCGATTGCTCCGAATCTAACCAAAACAATATTAATATCATCAATATACACTAAAGGAACAAAGGCCACTCAAAATTTATCAAATTTAACAAAAAATCCGGAAATTGGCCAAACCCGGCCCCCGGACCCACGTCTCAGAATTCTATAAAAATTGCATCACAAGAATCCTCATCCTTTCCCGAGTCTATACAAACCAAGAACATCAAAATGGGACCACAATAGCCCCTTCAATTACTCAATTAAATTCCCAATTTCTCATGCCCTAACTTCCTCAATTTTGGGTTTAAATCCAACCAATTTCAGGTTTAATTACTTAGAAAACAACATAGAATCGAGCTATGAAGTCAACAATTTTACCTCCAAGTTTTTCCCCTTTGATTCCCTCTTTAAACTCTCTCCAAATCTTCGAATCCGTCCACAAATGGTGAAAAGTGGCCTAAATATTGCGAAGATTGCTATTTAAACATTCTGTCCAGGTGCCCCTAATTATCTCAGTGTGTTCGCGTTTCAAGCTACTCGTTCCCGATGCACAATCCAAACTCACTCTACGCATTCGTATACCCTCATCCGCGTTCGCATATCTCAAACATCCCAGCCCTCACGTGTCTCAGAATACCTACGCGATCGCAAACCTCAGCCATGCAATCGCACTGCACACAAGACCCACTCTCACGCGATCGCAGCCCCCACTCACATGATCTTGTAGAATAAAACCCATGATACCCCCAACTATCCTATCCGATCGCATTCATACCCACGTGATCGCATAGAAGGACACCAGAACTGAACACGAGCAAAATTCTTCAACTTTCCAACATCCAAACTTGATCCGTTAACCTCTCGAAACACACTCGAGGCCCTCGGGACCTCAACCAAACACGCCAACACATCCCATAACCTTATTCAAACTTAGTCGAGCCTTCAAAACACCCAAAATAATGCCAAAACACCAAAATCACATCGGATTCAAGCTTATGAACTTTGAGATTTCTAAATTTCACCAAAGATGCTGAAACCATCCAAAACACTTCCGATTGACCTCAAAATTTGCACACATATCCAAAATGACACTACAAACCTTCTCCAACTTCCGAAATTCCATACCGACCCGTATAGACTATTTTCAACTGCCGACCGAAAATCGGCAAAAACTAACTTTCGCCAATTTAAGCCTAATTCTACATCGGACATCAAAATCACATTCCGAACACACTCCTAAGTCCCAAATCACCTAATGAAGCTATCTGAACCATAAAATCTACATTTCGAGGTCGTTTAATAATAAGTCAACTTCCGGTTGACTTTTCCAACTATTGAACCAAGTTAAGAGACTAAGTGTCTCATTTTTCTCCAAAAATCACTGCGAACATGAGCCAACCAATCTATCACAACATAATGAAGCTGAACCACATATAATGAAGAAGAAACGGGGGAAACATGGCTATTATTCTCGGAATAACTGGCCGGATCGTTACACCCTAGTAGAGAAAGGTTACCACAAGGCGAGTAAGAATCTGTGGAGACTTGAAAAGATGCCAAAGATGAAGAGGTAAAGCACATATATGTAAATCTTCATAGCGTTATATGATAGTACACCCCTAAAGGGGGGATGCCGATGTGATATGGTATCAAGTCGGAGTTATGTAGTTCAAGTAGCTATGGAACAATAAAGGAATAATGCGGTAAAAAGGCGAAAGGAATAAGATTGCATTTATCAGATCCTAGATATGTTACGCCTCCAAAACATTATTCAAGCACTATGCCGGGGAGAGGTAGTAAGGGTTTACGAACAGGATTTTATTGATAAATAAATGTTAATGGACACTTGATACATTAGGAGCCAGTGCAAAAGGCAAGTTAATACAAGAGTATAACCCAAGAGAGGTTACACAAAATATAGACATGAGCATGGACTGACAAGTAGTTAGTAGTTGATACAAGAAGAGCTTAGATTATGGCTAGACAAGAGGTCTCAGATAAATCAGCAGATCATGCAAGATAAGCATACTGAAACCCAGCATAGGAATTCACCCTCACATATATGATATCGTAATCCTTGATAAATAATTAGGTACAAGTTGTGGTAGTTAAAGGTATCGTATATGTATTACAAAAATAAAAGAGAGTGCCACTGGGGAGACAGTCAATATTTTAGTTCAGAAGTAAACCTATGAGCACTAGGCCGCAGAGGTAAGTAACTAAGGATAATCATAGGCGAGTAAGTACATCAAAAATTTCTCCAAGTATACGATGTAAAAAGCTCCCAGCTTTGTATGAGTCAGAGGGTCTTCCCTAAGTGCTACAACGAAATACTAGCTAAGGAAATAAGGAAGAAGGCTTCAACATAAGCATAGTAATCTAAAGAAGAAATGCTCTTGTAACAACAACCTTACTACAACATTGTATGCGCTTTATGAGTTGCACGAAATTCAAATAGGTGTGGAACTAACATAAGCCAAGTATTCCTGCAATAAGTGGCAGAACGACAAGGAAAAGTAATTGCTTACTTTTAAAGAAAGCTGAGAAGGCACGAAAGGAATTATTCGATCAATGACCCAAAGTTAGTTACATAATGAACGCACTTAAGATTTCAGACTATTATCCATGCAACATATATGTGTACATACTTACAACTATAGGAGACTCTGATATAAGTTAAAAGAAAGAACTGAGTCCACCTCAGAGGCAAGGGCTTGAATTGATAGAAGACTATATTATGGATGTTCCATAGCGCCAAGGAAAGGCAAAAGACATAACTAATACATTGAGACGTATATCAGAAGATAGCTTAAGCCTACTTAAAGGCTGAGA
Organism: Nicotiana knightiana; assembly: GCA_005239525.1. Lineage (NCBI taxonomy): Eukaryota > Viridiplantae > Streptophyta > Magnoliopsida > Solanales > Solanaceae > Nicotiana > Nicotiana knightiana. The sequence continues at coordinate 61,620 of ML387725.1, read as the reverse complement.
GAGAAGAGGAAACTAAAGAGTTACATCAGCTAGGTAAATCAAGACTCTGATTATTAGATCTGGATAATTATAGGAATCATGATTCAAAACATTGTTGCACTCTTAATATCAGAGGAACGATAGAGATAGTACAACGAGCATATTCTATAACAGCTCTACAATAAAGCTAGTTGGAAAAGTACTAGCATCATAAGGCGTAAGTATGAAGCTCTCACTTGATTGTGTATGCACTAGAGGTGCAAGTATTATAATAGAGCTTTAAGTTGTGGACGTGAATTCTACCCATGTGGAAGGAAGGTTATGAAAAAGACAAAAGATACAGTGCAAGATTTAAAGATAATAAAGGTAAAGGTAAAGAAGGTTGAGATACTAAAGTGCATAAGGTTGTGAATAGTCCATACTTTATATAGAGGTCTGGAAGCATCGTGATTCAATATCCACAAATGGTAGTGATGTTGTCAGTGACATATCTTGTAGACTATGGGTTCCATGTACCAAGAGGTCAAGTTAAGAGAGTAAAAAAGAGTTAGAGACTATGTGATTTCTCGCTTGATAACATAAGAAAATATATGGTGCTACCAGGTTAAAGGAAGGTTGCGACTAGTATAAATGAATATGTGTACATCGCAAGCTAAAGTATGGTATAGCGACAAGGTTTTAGGTATATAGGAGTAATAATAAGAAAATGTGTGTGAGAATGTGACGAGAATAAGTAAGTCCGCAGGATTAAACCCACCAAAACAAGAGAGCTGATTGTTTATGTAAGTTATAAAAAGCTCAAGATAGCTTGAATGAACTCAGAGGAGTTTAACACTAGGGGCATTTAGAAAAGATGGAATGCTGCCCTGGTAGTGGAATGAGAGTGTAATTGTGATAAATTATAACATGATGACAATTAGGACTTCAATTGGGTAATAATTAAAAGAAAAGCCATTTCACGAATTGCATGGGATTGGAATACCTCCATAAGATGAATCACGTTGGGATGCTATAACATATGGTTATTGAAGTTTAGTATCATTCATAGATAGATCAGGCAAATAACTGCAAATTTTCCCGATGAGGCATGCACCCTAGTGAAAATGTATTGCGTAAGATCAAGTTATTAGTTGTAGATTATAGATCAACATTAAAGTTAATCCACAATAGATAGATAAAGGTTACAAAGTATGAGATGAGATTAGGTTGTCATTCTTAAGATGCACATTAATGAGGAAGCATTAAGAGACTTAAATTTATACAAATAGGATAAGCAACGAGAGAATAACCTGGAGTTGGGTAGCAGACCTTGCTAATAATAAATCAAAGTAAGTGTTGTGGTATAGTATAAGCTACCTAGATATTGTTATGCCATAAGCATAGCTAACCAGTTCTATGAAACAAGACATATCACTAGTCGTAAGTTTGACAAGTACTGAGCGAAGAACTTTAGTACACCTATAGATTCCTAGAAGGACAACTTGTCATAGTTCTATATATATTCATAAAGTGAGTCCTAGAGATTGGCTAAAAGCTGGAGGACAAAGGAGAGAAGAGTCATATAGGCGCACATATAAGGACTGAGTCGTACACACTGCATGACATAAGGTAGCAATAGTTAGGAGAATTGAAGAATTCCGACCACAAGTCGTGGTGTGAGAAAGAGGCCAAAAATGGGGAATGCTCTAGAATATGGATTTATTCACATAACAGTTGCCTAGATGGAAAGGACAACAGTAAAGTATTTGTAAGAGCTATATGTTATGAGACTGATAAGCGCATCAGTCAACATTCGAGGACGAATGTTCCAAAGGGGGAATGATGTTAGACACTATGTTTTCGTATGTAACAGTACGTCTAAGCCAATTGAAGTAAGCTCGAAAATGAAATCATCTTTGAAAAGTTGAGAAAATTAGTTAATCATGTTAACTTGGAGGTTACAAATATTTAAGATCATGAATACCAAGTACCGAGAGGGTTTGAAGACTTAGAAGCTAAATGAATTGAAGAAAATAAATTTCGTCGAAAGTCGACAAGTTGGGAATGTTATAACATGTACTTTTGGGGTGAGAATAGGGTGCTTAAAATTTTAAAGATATTATGTTATGAGTTATTTTAGTCATATGGCAGTTGTGTGTTGTGTTTTGAAGTCAACCGAGTTGTGGAACAAGAGTTGGAAAAGGTCATCACAAGTTGCATTCATAAATGTGTTGAAACTTAGGTCAAATGTAGCCGAGATTTTATCCTAATATACTTAGAATTAGGGTATGATATACCTATCAAATTGAAGATCTATGAGTCTAGTTTCTAACATATTAAACTATTCATCGATACGAAATTGGAGTAGAGATATATTCACGTTTTTGAGAGACCGTGCAAGCAGCTCTCAATGGGACCCACTTAGGCGGTTGGCGACCCTTGAACATTTTAAAGGGCTTGGACGGCTTAATTTTGGTCATTTTTAGACCAAGGACAGTTCCCAAACTCTCTAAACACCTCTCTAACAGTTCTCAAGGGTTCCAAGTCGAATCCAATGGTGTTTTACCTAAACCTAACCTCAAAAGTTAGCCTAAGTGAAGAAGAGAATCTCTATGGTGTTGTGATGAGATTAAGGGTGCTTATAAGCTAAGTGAAGCTGGGGTTCGAGTTTTTCAAGATTATTTAAGGTAGGCATAACACCCTATTTCTTGGGATTAATATTAACTATGTGTTGGTTAAGTTATTTGGATGACGAACTATAAGATAGAACTTGAAGTTGTATAAGAAATTGTTGTCTCTTATTGGACTATTTTGGAGTTGTATATATGAATTCATATGGCTGGAAATATTGGGGAATATCGTGGTTATAATTTTCTTGTTGTTTTATGCTTGTCAATATTGTGAGTATGTTGATGATGTTGTAAATAGGAGAAGAAGCAACCACACAATACCTAAAAGTTTTTCGTGTCGTTGTTTTAGCTTGTGGGGCTGTTTGATGTTACTTTTATGATGGATATAAGGTTGGAATGTCATGTCAATATATATGTTTTTATACTGGACCTATTGTTGGTGTTGTAAGTACAGGGGATATGGGCAAAATAGTTGGGGTTTGGTTCCAATCCAAGCTTGCCGCTCGTCGTGTTAAATAGCAGTTTTGTGTGTGACGTTTGTGCACTTGTTGTTGGGTAGATTGATTGGTGTTGTTGGGCTGTTGGTATATGGTATTGGAGAAGTCCCTTTTTACAGGGGGGATGCTGCTCAAATTTACATAAACGGGATACTAGCTTAAGTTACGGTCTTAGCCTTTACTCAGCACCAATTTTGAATCTCCTTATATTATGGTAGATTGAGTTGAGTTGTTTGAAGAGTGAATTTGAAGATATGAAGGAATCAACGAGGTTAAGGAATATTAAGGCTAAATTTTTCTCATTATGGCATTATGCATGTGTTTGATAACGAGACATACAGAGATGTTCCTATTCCTGAATTTATTCATGTTATCCTAAGTTACAGTATTCTCCCTTTTTGGGACTTTTATTCAGTTAAGTATTGTCTTTTTTACCCAAAAGAGAAAAGAGTCTGTATATATATATATATATATATATATATATATATATATATATATATATATATATATATATTACAGTATTGTAGTATTTTCACCACTATCAAGCTATAATCGGTGAGAAGGACCCTATTGGGCAACCTCGGATCAGATGGTAAGTGATATATCACGCCCCAACCTTAGAAAGTGCGACCGACGCTCAACCAAGTGGACTTGGTCGAGAAAGCCTGTTGGAAACTTTGTACCCAACTCACTTATGATCAAGAGAAGGCACATTTTCATTAATTAGACAGTAGGAAGATCATATATACATTACTAAATCATTTCATTAGTTACATCATTGTTAAGTTTCAAAATGCGTACATCAGTTTGATTGAATGGAACAAGAGTCCAAAACACAAAATAACTCGTTTGGCCATTTTAACACCCATATACAACACCCATAGTGTCTACGGAGTCTCTAAAGATACAAAAGAGTGCTAAGATAGTGCCGGCGACAACGCCCTGGCTATACCTCAAAACGTGACAACAATATGAATAAAAGATACAATACATGACCCCGGGATGAAGTGGGGCTCACCTAGTCCACTGGGAAGAGGATGCACGACTATCTGTGATCAACATTGTCCGCTAGGGAACCACTTGCGTCCATTTAAAGATGCATTGCCCCGACAAAAGGGACGTTAGTGCCATTTAATAGTTCTAGTATGTAATATAAACACCATTTCAAAAGAATGAATAGTAATACAGGGGAAACATCCAAGAACGCAAAATGAGTTCTAAATAACAATAAAACATCAAGTTAAGGATCACATAGATTTTGAAGTCAATTTCCACGTTATTAGGTTGGGTAATCCTTAGTACCAATATGCCACAATCCACAGTACCACTGTGCTCTCACACGGAGTCCGATCTCGACCCGATCGACTAGGTAATCTCATTTGAGACATCACTCATATCCACAATTTCAATTATCATTTCCAACACAGTTTCCACCATGTGTGCGGCATAGCGTTCGATCACGGTCCAATCGGCTAGGCTATATCACTCGAGACATCACCCCTTTCAATCAATCATCTCACTTCATATTTATTTCCCATCTTTTCAATATATTGGCACGAGTGGCCTCAATTATAAAGTCATTGTTGGCATTTAGCCGTATTTCACAATTCCAGTTTCCCTTTTTACATTCAACATCATTATTATCATCAACAACACTAAGGCCTATCATTTAAGACAATAGTACACATATCGAGATTTTTCATACACTTTGGAATAATAACCTTTATTCAACTTTTACATAAAGTTTTAACATTTCTTAACACATATTCCACATTTTGAACACATCCTCAAACGGCAAAATTACACGATAAAGCATTTAGAATAAATATTGAACATGTATTCTTCAATACAAAAACATTCTGAATAGACATTTCCATGATGACAAATTTGGGACTTACACCAATTACATGACACCGGGGGATTCGATTCTAAGAAGAAGGGGGTTTAGCCAACTTACCTCAATTGAGCTCCCTAACACTCTAAAATGTTCCGGGTATCTTAGCAACACCAATCTATTTTAGAAACATAACAAATTGAACTAAAATTAGGACCTTTAATGAAAATGATGAAAATGATGATGGTTCTAGCTCATTGGAGCATTTTATCAATCACTAAGTCTGTATTAAGGTTTTAAGGACCTTTAATGAAAGAATTCACCATCCCACATCCCATTCTTTGCTATCTTAACGCACAACCTTCCCACATACTTTAAGAATATGTGCATGCAATATATCCACTCCCATACCCAATAATTGTCTTTCTAATTATCCACCTTTTTAAAAAATTTTCGAAATTAAAAGCTAGGGTATATATTCTTACCTTCAATATGAGGTCCTTCTTGATAATCTTCAAGGATTGAGCAAGAATTGTTGGATATTATCACTCACGCTAAGAACTCTCCCTCTCACCCTAAAAATATTAGGAATAAGATCAAAAATGGTCTATGGTAGGTGTTTTAACGCAATAGGTCCGGGTTTAAAAACCCCAAAAATGAAGCCCCAAGACAGAATATGCAGTCGCATATGCGGTCGATTCTACAGTCCGCAAAATGACCGCGAAAGATGGCCCTCAGAACTGGGTTAACATGCTTCACTCTGCGGCCGTTATGCAACCGGTAGACATGTTCTGTTGTCGCATAATGTGCCGCAGAACCTCCCTCTGCAAAAATTTAAGGATGATTATGCGACAAAAGTGCGGCCCGCAGAACGGTTATGCGATCGTATAATTGGCCAAGAAATTGACCTCTAAATTGGCCCAAAAAACTACTTCACTCTGCGTCTATTATGCAGCCCAGAGAGTGGTTATGCGGCCGTATAATGAGCCACATAAATGCCCACTTATGCATAAATTTTTCCTTTAACTCTTTAGTGTATTGTTTAACACATAAGCTGTAAGGCCTCGTAAAATATTTTCTAAAAACAAGGGTTCCGTGATGCCGAAGTAGGTATTGAACAGTACGCTGGGGAGTTGAAGGAAGTATTTTTGCAGAAGTAGGTATTTCTATGGCCCATTATGCGACCGCATAATAACTCTGCGGGCCGCAGAATGGCCGTATAGTGAAGAAGCCTTTTTGGCCAATTGTAAGGTCAATCCAGATTATGCGACCGCATAACCGTTTCGCTGGCTGCACTTTGATCATATATCCATCCATGAACTTTTGTGGATGGAGGTTCTATGGTACATTATGCGACCGCACAACAGGTTTGAGGGCCGCATAATGGCCGCAGAGTGAAGCAGGCCAGCCAAAATCCCAAGGCTACCTTTCGCGGTCATTTCACGGATCACATAATCATTATATGATCGCATATGCGACTACAAAACCTGTTCTGAAGCTTCATTTTTGGGGTTTTTAAACCCGACCCTATTCTATTAAAACAAATATCTTAGACCATTTTGGGCTTATTTATGATATCTTTACAGTGAGAGAGAGAGAGAGAGAGAGTCCTAGAGGGAGAAAGTGATCTTCATAAAAAATTCCTCTTCAATTCTTGCTTAAACCTTGAAGATTATTAAGAGAGGCAACCTAGGTCTTCTTACTAATAGGTTGGATTCTATGTTAATACCCGATATTTATGTACTAGTACCATACAAGGTACCATGTGACCATGTTAGTAAGGTGTATAAGGTATGTAAAAAGTGAGTAATATTTTAAGTAATTTGTGATAATTTTTTAATTATATGGGTAATAGATTAATTACCGGATAACGAAATATTACCCGATTAACTAATAAGTGGATGAGTTTAAATCCCTCTACAACAAAACGTGGCAGAAGGCCACCATTTGAGAAATTGACTCATATTAATTTATGGGTAGGTGTCATTATTATCCTTTTCACTTATCATAAAAGCCAATGCCTTGGCACATATTCCTGAATATAAAGTGGTGCTCTCATTAAGCTCTTCTTTATATACTAAATTCAATATGTTATTTTGTTTGAGAATTGTAAAATGAAAGCATGTTTCTCTTCAAGATGAAGATAATAACCGAGTTATCTAATTGCAGAAATGAAATTTTACTATAGAAATTGTGGACAGGAAGGGCATAGGAGCAAGTACTGTCCCGAAATTCCCGACAAAACTTCATACTGTATTAGAAACGTAGGTTCTTGGTTTAGCAGAGGAGTTCGTGTAAAATTATACTATATAATCACAACGGAATTTTACGGTTCTAAATGAGTACGGTGCAATCTATTCCAAGAAGATTATACGAAGTTTTCCCTATTCCAAGTATGTTAAGGCTATCCCTTCTTTCTTTTGGCATGATCTTTGTGATACGAACGAAACGTGCAAATGCACAAATTTCATAAATGACTCTATTCATAGAAGTATTAGAGATATCTATGTTCTTGAATTTTCATGTGTCATAATATTTTATCATATGTTCATGGGTCTCAGAAAAATGTGAAAGTTGGAAAGAGTTTACTTTATGATAGTACTCAAAGGCAAAATGGCCTAATGAAGCTTTGAAAGATTTTAATTAACGTACTTTTCATGCATTGCACTCATGTGCATTGACCCATGACTAGATGGCGTTATAGGTCCGTATGTCACGTGTATATCATGATGTAATAAGAATGATACGTTACGTTGGTACTCGGTAGAGTAAGGTACTGGGTGCTCGTCGCGTCACATTGGTTTGGTTCGTGACAGAAACCTTAACACACACATAGTGTTTGATAAAATGCTCAAGTATGCTAGAATCATGATCGTTTTCCTAATTTTTGGTTAAATTTTTCTATATTGCTAAAATAGATTGAAGTTGCTAATATTCCGTAACATCTTTGAGTTGTAATAATATCAATTAAGGTATGTTGGCTAAACCCCTTCTTCTTAGAATTTAATCCCATGGTATTCATACAATCGATGTAAGCCCCAAATTGAACGTCATAGAAATTGCTATCCCAAATGTGTTTGCTTTGAAAATATATATGTAATATGAATTCCCATGCTTTCATCATGTTATCTCGTCATCTGAGAAAATTTTCAAAACTTAGAACATGTGCTAAAAATGCCTAGACTTCAAGTCAAAATCGATTAAAGACTGTTATGCCAAATTGTGTGAAAAGTTTCTATTTGCCTTAAATCCTAAATTGCACATGTGAAATACAAAGTCTTGAATGAGGAACCGTGTTGTTATTGATGATAATAATAATGTTGGAATGTTGAAAAGAACTTGAATCATGAAATACGGGAAAGCACCAGGAATAACATTATAATTTGGGCCACTCGTGCCAATGTATTGAAAATATGGGAACGAAATATGAAGTGAGATGGGTGATTGAATATGGTTGATGTCTCAAATGAGATGGCTTAGCCGATCGGGACGAGATCGAACTCCGTCTAACAACAGGGTGGTATTGTGGATGAAATAGTGGATATGGTTGATGTCTCAAATGAGATGGATTAGCCGATCGGGCCGACATCAAACTTTGTTTAGGAACACGGTGGTACTGTGGAATATGGCATATTGGACTAAAAACCACGCAACCTCATAACCTGGAAATTGACTTGAAAATCTAAGTGATCCTTAACTTGATCTTTTAGTTTTACTTACAGCTCATATTATTTTCTTGATTGTTTCCCTTGTATTATTGTTCATTTTATTATGATGGTGTTTAGTTTTCATACTAGTACTATGCGATAGTATTAATGTCCCTTTTGCCAGGGGAGCTACATCTTTAAATAGATGCAGGTGGTTCCATAGCAGACATTGTTGATCGCAAATAGTAGTGCATCCTCTTCTCACCGAACTCGGTGAGCCCCACTTCATTCTGGGGTCATGTATTGTATCTTTTGTTTTATTGTAGTCACTTTTTTAGGTATATCCAGGACCTTATTGCCGGCACCATCTGTGCTCTCTTTTGTATCTTTAGAGGCTCCGTAGATACTATGTGAATTGTTTACGGGTACTAGAAAGGTCAAACAGATTACGTTGTGTTTTGGACCCTTGTTCCACTTAATCATAAAATGTAAGTATTTTGAAAATTAACAATGATGTAGAAAAATGAAATGATTTAGTAAGGTTTTTATATATATATCATCCTTCCACTGTTTAATTAATGACAATATGCCTTTTCTTGATCATAAGTGTGCTGGGTAGAAAAGTGATTATCAGACTTGCTCGACCGGGTCCCCTCGATTAAGCGCCTATCGGGCTCCCCGAGGTTGGGGTGTGACATAAGCCTATCTCGGCACCACGAAATTTTGGGTTTTTAGGTAACATTTTACAGGGCCTTACATTATAACCGAGCTTACTGTGGCCGAGCGCCTATGAGCGAGCCCATAATGACCGAGATGTAGAGACTAGTATGGCCGAGCGCCTATGAGAGAGCCTACTACGGCAGAGCAGTTATATGTACCGAGCATTATAGAGCCGGATAATTATTTTATTTACTATATTGAGAGAGCTAAGTCAGTAACAAAAAATAAGCATATCTTCATATCATCTTTGAGTCTCAGTTACTTTAAGTTATTATATTATCATTTCAGTTTTAGCTTTCAGTTATTTTGTTGCCTTACATACTGGGTACATTATTTTGTACTGACATCCCCTTTGCAGGGTACGCTGCATTTCATTAATGCAGGTTCAGATAGAAAGCTTGGTAGACCTCCTCCGTACGTGATGTCCGTGATCAATGTGGTTGGTAAGCTCCACTCCCTCGCAGTTACCAGGTCTAGACCTTGGAGGCCAAGGCCATATCCCCGTCATAATACAATTTAGTTATCTCTAAAGGGTTGTAGACGAGTCTTGTATATTCTGTATGTCAGTAGATGTTCTTGGTGGCCTCATCATATAATACAATTATATATATATATGAGCTTTTGGTTATGTTTACCCCCATATGAGAGAGACGATATTTTCAGTTGATTTAAATATAGCCTTGTCGGCCTAAGTTGAGGGTTATCCCTCCAGTGTTCATAGTTACAAAGTGGTATGTCGGTCCAAATATGGCACCGGGTGCCGACCACGGCTCCCTAGGTTTAGGGCATGACAAACATGGTATCAGAGCAGTGGTATCCTAGGGAGTATACAAGCCGTGTCTAATAAAGTCTTGTTTGTAGGTGTGTTGTGCACCACACTTATAAGAAGGAGGCTACAAGGAATTTCAGTACTTTCACTCTTTATTCTTACTCTTGATCATATGGTAGAGCTCGGAGTTAAGAATTCAACCCCCAGATTTGATTTTATTCGCAATACAATGACACATATGTTTACCTTGAAAATGGTAATGACATATGTATTTGATTTTGTGGTTATAAAAATATGTGATTTATTTTTATGCTAGTTATTAGGCAATAGAAGTGTGAGCTAAGAAAATAAGATAAGAGTAAAGATAAATAGGGATATGCAAACCAAGCTGTTACCAAACGGGTCTTGAGTTGGTCGAAGCAGGGCCTCAAGGTCAAGCTATAAAGCCTAACAGGGGATGGTCGATGGAAGAACAACAATACAGAGGGCCTCGAGGGTAATCCTTTATGATCAATAATGAGCAATAAGCGAAGAACAACTACTGAACACAATAAATACGTAGAACAAATGTTAAGTATGTTAAGAAGGCATATAATGTTCTTGTTGTATGCAATATTCATCCGTCACAAAAAAAGACAAGGATCCCCTTTATATAGGAGGGGGAATCCCAACATAGTACATGTGTATTTATTACAAAGAAAGACAACAGGTACAACAATTTAATGGCTTGGTACGGACTTGCACTATTCTTGTAGACATGGTCAGCTCTAGCCACGTTCCCTTGGGAATTTCCCGCCTTTCCACGATGGTCAGTGATATATACTGCACCGGGGTCGAGCATATTGAGCCTCGACCCCGAGGGATACACCTCGAGGTCAGTCATGGGATGCCGTAACAGCCCCAAAATCGGACACCCGAAGTTTGACCGTACACAGATAGTCCCCGCGTTTCCTAGAATGAAATGATAAGGAATGATCTTGAGTTCTTGCCTCTTTGATATATTCATTGTGACGTCAACCATGTGAGATAATTAAATGTCGTGACAGAAAGGCTACGCAATGGTCGCTGTCAGCACGGTTCCTGAAAAGCCCACGAACCGTTATTTGTCAACCTTTCTGCTTCTCTAACATGCTCGAATGAGCCCTATAAATACTTCCATTTTCCATCTTTCAAACTTTTACAACACCTTTGAGCCTTCAAACTGTTGATAACAGTTTCTTACCTTCATCCTTATTCTGTGTTCACTTCTTCATCTTCTTGCTTTGGAAATTTGTTATAGCCATGGCCAAAACTTCTAAAACGGTCCCTCAAAAAGAGGGGATCACTTCTTCATCATGCCCGTCTAAGGGAAAATCAAAAGCACCTCCCCGTTTTGAGGAGTGCATTCCCGGTCCCTTCGAGAGAACCTCTGATTTCAAAATTGATAGACCACCCTTGACGTCGGGCCAACGCGAGCCCATATCTCGGTACATAAGTGCGGTGACCAACGTGAATAAAGTGAAAATAGATTGCCGCTGGGGGGAGGCAGTAAAAGTAGAAATCCCTTCAAATGAGAAAAGAATAGTTACACACAAAGTTGGATTCCTCAGTTTATATACGTATCCTTTCACTTTAGGCCCCGTAAATCCTTCTTCTCCACCGATAGACCTATTGATCCTCGATTTCTGTTGTTAGTACCGAGTGACGCTCGGTCAAATTTATCCTTCTTTCTAGAGAATTATCTATATGATTAGATATTTCTCGAACATGGTCAGGGGGATGTCTTTCACCCTCGATCATCTAATCAGATTATATAGCCCTCGCCTCTATCGAGTGGTCTTAGTCAAGTTGCAGCGTCGATCTCCCAAAGCATTCTTTGCATGCATCGATGAAGACAAAGACCGGGGATAGATGAGTCGGTTTGTTCGAGTCAAGACCTCAGACCTCATCCCTACCGAGAAGATGCCATTCCCGGAGGAATGGAACATGAGACATAAGTGTCCCTATATCGAGCATGTTTTATCACCCAAATTGCTCCTCTTTCTTCTTCTGAACTGACCCCTTTCCTTTTTACTTGATTCTTTTCTGATTGCATAGCCACCGTGTGGTTCCCTGGTGCGTTCAGGGACCTTCGTGGATGGGTTAAGCTCTTGTATTTCACCTCTCAATATAATGAACGCGTTTGGGGTGAAATTGTTCAGGCCAATTTCGAACGCAATGAGTTTAAGGCACAGATAGGTGCTCATGTTGCTGCTGAAAGGAAAGCTTTGGATAAGGCCTCCACTCTCGAGATATAGCTTCGTAATGCTTGAGGAAGCAACTAGGTTCAAACTATCAGGATTACGAAGCTTGAAATAGACCTTTTGAAGATGAAAGTTTAGGTCGTAGACGCTCGAACTGACGCCGAGGAGGGTTGAGCAAGAGCCGATAAGAAGGTGGCCATCTATCTGAAAGATGCCGCCGAGGCTCGTATGAAGTTGGGGGAGGATTTCGATCGAGAGGGACTGATCAATGATTATGCCCGATGCCAATCCCGGAAGGAAATCCTCGAGGAGATCCATGCTAGGGGCTTTGACCTTTCGTAGGAGATAGAGCATGCCAAGGCAGATAAGTTCGATGCCAAGTTCCTTGTTTCCGATGCCGAAGATAATGTGGAAGAGGCCGATGAGGGAGCCGGTCCCCAGGATGCCGATGGAGCCGTAGTCCCTGAGGGGAAGAAAGACTAAGTCCCCGAGAGTAAACTAGGCTTTTTATTTCTTGATTCATTACATAGGGCTCATAGAGAGCAATGTAAATGTGTCTTTGTATCATTGTATATTTTAAAAAGAAATCCTTTTGGTTTTCCCTTTGTATAAACTTCCACTTGTTTGTGTCATTGTTTTTGTTCTGAATCTTAATGCATGACGATAATTAGTCCAATGAGTTGGACTTCAAAATAAAACCCTTGGGGTTTTGTGCTTGATGAGCAATTAGTAATTGCTGATAGCTAACTGTTTGGGGCTAAGTCCTCGAGTCAGATTTTGACTTGGGCTCGTCGATCCTTAGGTATTTCAGATTGGCCCAGGTCTCTTTAGATTTGGCCAGAAGCTTTTTAGGCTGGCCCTTAGGCTCTTACGCATTGTTTAGAGCTGATATGATCGAAGCTCTTTTGGACGTAGCCTTTTAGTCTCCAGGTGAGGTAATCTCGGCGTCTATATGGAGGGTATGCCATTTTAGGGGTCTTACAAGTTCGAATATATAGCCTTGACTTCAATATTGAGGTTATGCCTTTTAAGGTCTTATGAATTTGGGCATACCTTGTAGAGGTCTTACAGATTTGGTGTTGCCTCATTGATGGCTTACAAGCTCGAGGTTGCCTCATGGAGGGCTTACGAGTTGTTGCCTCATGGAGTGCTTATGTTTTTTAGCATGCCTCTTCGAGGGCTTACAGATTCGATATTGCCTCATGGAGGGCTTGTGAGATGTTGCCTCATGGAGGGCTTTTGAGGCGTTGCCTCATGGAAGGCTTACGAGATGTTGCCTCATGGAGGGCTTACGAGCTCGAGGTTGCCTCATGGAGGGCTTACGAGTTGTTGCCTCATGGAGGTCTTACGAGTTGTTGCCTCATGGAGGGCTTATGTTCTTGTTGCCTCAAGGAGGGCTTATGAGATATTGCCTCATCAAGGGCTTACGAGCTGTTTCCTCATGGAAGGCTTATGTTCTTGTTGCCTCCTAGAGGGCTTATAAGATGTTGTCTCATGGAGGGCTTACAAGATGTTGCCTCATTCAAGGCTTGCGAGCTCGAGGATTCCTCACGGAGGGCTTACGAGTAGTTTGTCGATGGCAGTCCCCGAGTGTTCGGTAATTTTTTGCTCTGGGGCCGTTTCTTGTGAACATAGCAAACTTCTTGGCAGCATAAAGAATTTTGATGATAATATGTATTCCTTTGATTACTTGGTACAAGAATACATGTTTTCTCCGTCTAGGGTTAGATTATTCTATGCGGACACGGTTCATTCGACTATTTGGTCTGATACATCATTCTCCTGTACCCTTTTTGAGTATATTTAAATTTCTTCGAGGAGGTGATCTCCCTGGGGTATAGCCCCCAGTTTTTGAGGTTGGTTGAAGAGAATCCTTGAATACTTGATGAGTTCTCCTTAGGTAGCATATGGTTATTGCCTCATTAAAAACCTAGTCGGTAAAACCCATTTGGGATAAATCTGATCTAATGGAAGAAGAGCACAACACATGCTTTAAAACTTAAGGTCTTCGAGCTGGAGGGTGCTTCGATTCCTCTCAATCTAACACCCGCACACGAGTTAGTAGAAAATGTAAATAATAAAGGGAAGGGGTTGTACCTTAGTTGTGGTAGCGTTCGATCCTCGATTTGTTTCAATTGCTCGTTCCCAGGATGTGACACGTATATTATTTTTATTTCGTCCTCTGTTGGAAAGTTTATCATCTAATGAAGGGTTGATGGCACCACGTTCATACAGTGTATCCATAGACTCTCGAGTAAGGCATTGTACCTCATGTCAACTCCGATGACATGAAACTTGGTATATTGGGTTGTACCTGCCACGTTGATCGGGAGGGTGATCTCTCCTTTAGTTGTCTCGCTTGCCATGTTGAATCCATTGAAGACTCGAGAGGCGGGCATGATCTGGTCGAGCAGCTCATCTTTCTATCATTACAAGGTATATTGCACCTCAAGGCGTTTCTTTGATCTTCGATGTATGGTTGATACCTTCCCTTTCTTGGCCTCGGTTCTCTTTCTGGAAACCTTGATTCCTTCGCTAAGAGAATACTAGGGTATACTGAGCCCAAGGGGGTTCCCAATTTTTCGTCCTCGACCCTAATAATTGACTGATACATGTTGTGCACATCCGTCCAAGTTACGACGAGGTATTCAACAAAGTTCTGCTTTAGCTGCTTCGAAGCTATCGAGCTCTATTCGTTCAAGCCTTGAGTGAAGGCCTGTACTTCCCAGTCATCGAAGGTTGGTTGTAATTCTATTCGCTCCATTTGAAAGAGATACAAATTCCCTTAGCATCTCGTTTTCTCTCTGTTTTATTTTGAAGATGTCGGACTTCCTTATAGCAACCTTGATGGCACTAACATGCGCCATTATAAAAGAGTTCCAACATGGCAAATGAATCTATTGAATTTGGGGGTAGGTTATGACACCACATCATGGCCCCCTTCGACAGCGTTTCTCCAAATTTTTTCAACAAGACGGATTCTATCTCGTCATCCTTTAAGTCGTTCCCTTTCACAACACAAGTATAGGCAGTAATATGCTCGTTGGGGTCCGAGGTCCCGTTATATTTTGGGAGCTCAGGCATTCTGAACTTCTTCGGGATAGGTTTCGGAGTCGCGCTTAATGAGAATGGCTTTTGCACGAACTTCTTTCCATCTACACCCTTCAGAATCGGGGGCACACTCGGGATCTGATCAACCCTCAAGTTATAGGTCTCCACCTTTTTGTCGTTAGCTTCTATCTTCTTTTCTCCTGATTTAATTCTCTTTGTGAGGTCTTCAAGCATCTTCATAATAGTGGGGTCGGCTGCTGATCTGTCATTGCTCAACCTTTCCAGTGCCTGCTCGACTCAAGGAGCCATTTTCGGCGGTGCCGTGCTTGGGTTTTTTTGATGGCTTTGTAGCTGAGCAATAGCCACTTGTTGCACCTGTAACATTTCAAAAATGACATGAAGGCTAAATTCTCTTTCCTCCCGAGCTGGAGTTTTCTGTGCTTCATGTTGGTTTTCCCGCTGTGCACTTCCGGTTGTAAGACAACTTATATCAACATGTTGGGCGTTGCATGAGCCTACATCCACGGGGATTGGTGCTGGTACCACCCCAGGGTGTTGCAGTGGTACATCGGCGCCTGAAACAGCTACACCATTCTCTCCATGATCCTCAGGACCGTTGTTTTCATGTGCATTCACTGGGTTAGACATTTTTTGGCCTGAAATCAATGACTCCTGGACAAGAAAGAGTGTGAAAAATAACTTGTGTTTTTGGAAAACCAACACTGAAACAATCACTATTATTTTTAGCCCTACGGTGAGCGCCAAACTGTTTACCTTGAAAAGGGTAATGACAATTGAATTTGAATTTGTGGTTTTAAAAATATGTGATTTATTTTTATGCTAGTTGTTAGGAAATAGATGTTAAGTGTGAGCTAAGAAAATAAGATAAGAGTAAAGGGAAATAGGGATATGCAAACCAAGTTGTTACCAAATGGGTCTTGAGCTGGTCGAAGCAGGGCCTCGAGGTCGAGCTATAAAGCCTAACAGGGGACGGTCGATGGAGGAACAACAGTACAGAGGGCCTCGAGAGTAATCCTTTATGATCAATAATGAGCAACAAATGAAGAACAATTAATGAACACAATAAATGAAAGGCAATAAATTCGTAGAACAAATGTTAAATATGTTAAGAAAGCAAAGAATGTTCTTGGTTGTATTCAATATTCATCCGTCACAAAAAAAGTCAAGGATCCCCTTTATATAGGAGGGGGAATCCCAACATAGAACATGTGTAATTATTACAAAGAAATACAGACGGTACGACCATTTAATGGCTTGGTATGGACTTATACTATTCTTGCATACTTGGTCAGCTCTAGCCACGTTCCCTTGGGAATTTCCCGCCTTTTCACGATGGTCACCGATATATACTACACCAGGGTCGAGCATACTGAGCCTTGACCCCGAGGGGTACACCTTGAGGTCAGTCATGGGATGCCGTAACGGCCCCAAAATCAGACACCCCGATTTTGACCGTACACAACCTACATCCATAGAGACAGTTCGTAAAAGATTGAATATGACTGTGGAAGAGTTAAGTTTGAAGAACACGATTTTGCCTCATTCTTAGGATGAGTAAATATGAGGTCTTCAGCAAATCATGTGTGTACTAAGCCATGTAAGCTTCTTGATAAGGAATCATAAGGCATTAATATTTATCCACCTATATGGTAAAAAAACAAGAAGAGAATCATAATGTAGATACAACTTTCAACAATTAACATAAGCAAGGTGTATGAGGGTATGAGGTACCCAATTAGTGGAGATTATCAATATTTAATATTCAATCGGATAAATATAAGCATTCT
This sequence comes from Nicotiana knightiana, assembly GCA_005239525.1. Taxonomy (NCBI): domain Eukaryota; kingdom Viridiplantae; phylum Streptophyta; class Magnoliopsida; order Solanales; family Solanaceae; genus Nicotiana; species Nicotiana knightiana. Next base: position 44,484 of record ML387725.1, on the reverse strand, counting down.
AAGTTAACTTCAACAGTAAAAAGGGTATGTACAATTGGTCACAACTATCTCAATTGGGCAGTTATTTTGCGATATACTATGCGACCCGCATGTTTGTTCTACGATCCATTATGCGATCGCAGACTCTGTTCCGGAGGTTTATTTTTCCTATATTTATAACCCGACCCCATTTTCATAAATAGGTTTAGGGGCTTCATTTGGGGTCATTTTCTACTGATTTTAAAGAGAGATGAGAGCATATAGAGAGAGAAAGAAGGGGCCCAACTTCATAATCACCCAAATCTTGCTCAAGCCTTTAAGAATCAAGGAAGATAACCTTAGATTGTCCTCCATCCGGGTAAGTCCTACTTCCAAAATTTCATTCAAGAGGGTAAGGGTTAAAATATGTGGTGGGGTTTAGAAATAGGCCATGCATGTGGGAATAAGTTGTAGTATGTGTTATCAAAGAACTAATTTGGGTAGTTCATGCTAAAAATTCGGTGAAGGAAGAAGAGATTGCCATTTCTAAACCTTGTAGTCTACTTCACATGCTAGGTGTTTTATGAAATTCATAAGAGAGTTATACCATGGGTAATCTTCCTAATTATTAATCAATTTCTTCTATCTCCTTATAGATTGTTATGGCTAGAGGTGTTGGTGTATTGTATAAACCTAAGGAAAAGCTCTTTGATGTGTGTATGGCTAACTTTAACCTTCGTAGAATCCTCTTGTTGGGTTTGAATATGTGGTATGTGCACCTTATTTGGAAATGTGTGATTTGTCTGTTCAAACGTGCTAAGATGTGAGAATTTATTCTTTGATTCTTCCTGGTTGATTGGCATGCCACTGTGTTGTATGAAATTGTAAAAAAAGGTGATTGATGGGCTAATGAACGAAAGATTGATAATGTGCTCAAATGTGGGAATGTGTGAAATATTTGAAACCATACGTGGAAAATAATGAAAGGAGTATTGTGAAATAATGTAACTGAATTGAGAAAATGTGGCAATACCGTGTTCATGGAATTTTCTACTTTATAAATGTTATGGGGCATTAGGCCCAATTAAATGAGCTGTTAATATGAAATTGTATTCCTTGAAAGGATAATTCTTGTGAAGTAATTGTTTGTGGTTGCTATTATGAAATATGATTGTCAGGAGGGATCGGGTTGCGCGCTGCAACACAAAGCAATAATCTTCATGAGGCGTAAGGTAATAAGGGTGGCCGAGGTAATAAGGAGGAAATATGATCGATATCACTACTGAAATGAAAATCTATGAGTTCTTGAATATGATGATGTTGAAAGGGAAAAAAGAGAGATTGTGAAACTTGTTTGACTGTGGTTGCTTCTTTCCACGTACATTGATTGATTGGTTCTAGTACTGTCTTTTGGTTGTGTATTATTTGATTTATTCCGTGTTAATTTTCTGAGTATGTGAAAATTGGGTGTTCTAAATATGTTGAGGCATGATGCCCTACTCTCTGAATGTCTAGCTGAAATTTATGTAATTACTATTCGAAATTGTGGAAAGGTGATTTACTTGTGAATGCTTTGCCAAGTGTAAGGTTGGTTAAGTATCCTAATGTGTCGGTATGAAAGATTGGTAGCGAACTCAAGTATGTGAATATGATTAAGTGCTAAGAGATGTGAAATGACATGATAAACAGGGATTGTGGTTGATTCAGTCGTACCGCATTGATTGCGGAAATGTCTTATTTTAACTCGTGTTTTGGGCAATGATCTGTTGTGACTTGATATCGTATGGGTGATTGGTTGTACTGAGATTGTGTCCTTATGATGAAATTATCTATGAATATGGTGTTGATGGAAAAGGAAAAGAAAAAGGGAATCTGTGGAACTTGTGATTTTGATTGTTTCTGTTCATGTGCAATATTTGCTGATTCTATTACTGTCTCTTATCTGTGCATTGCTGATCTTACTTAGAGTAAAGTTTCTTCATACATACCGGTATAATTCAAATGTACTGACGTCCCTTTTGTCGGGGGTGCTACATTCTTATGATTATTGTAGGTGGTTCCATAGTAGGTAATTTAGCCCACCGACCATATTGCCTCCTCTCCATTCCGTCAGCTGCATTGGTGAGCCCCACTTCCTCTCGGGGTCATGTGTGGTTCATGCCACCTTCTTTTGAGTTTATTGTGTATTGTAAGGTATAGTCGGGGCCTTGTCGCCGACATGTAATGTTATGTTTCTAGTATTCGTAGAGGCTCCATAGACACAATGTGGGTAGTGTACATATGTATTTTGGGTAAGTAAGGGTACGGTTCAGAATCGTGATCCACATTGGTAAATGTTGTATGTATTTGCAAGTATTTGGTTTCATATGTTGGTAATGATAAAAAGTAGAAATGAATTCAAGTTGTAAGTTTATGATTAAGTTATAAATGGATATTTCACATGAATAATGTATATTAAAATCACGGGGTAACGTGTGGGATAGGAAATACAAATCAGGTTCGCTTGACCCGGTTCATTCGGTTAGCCGCCGGTCTCGTCCCTCGATCTTGGGGCGTGACAATAGTACAGTGAGATACCAATACTATAATGTTGAGAAATTTTAGAAGATAGGCACCTCAATCCTAGAAGGGATAAATATTTACCTTTGTATGGCTCTCGTTCCTTGTAAAGTGGGGATGTTAGGCGACCCGCATATCCATTGGGTAGAGCAAGGGGAGCAAAAAAAAGGGGGAAAGATGTTTTTTTGAAGTTTTCAGAATAATGTGATAGACATAGATATTAGCAGAAGAATAAGAATAGAGTAAATGAAGTATCATGGGTAAGAAGTGATAAATTGGTGATAACGGTCAAAATATGACAAGATCACATAATCTATAGTCAAGTGAAAGAAAAGACAAGAGGTGATAGGACTTGCGACAATAAGAGAGTATAAGTTGTTGATTCCAGTGTGATTACCAACAAGCTAAGTTAGACCCCATGAGTAATAAAAATTAGTATGGGCTATTAAACAAGATAAAACTAAACATGATTTAGGGACTGCAGGATTTGATAATAGTCATCATCGTGACAATTTCATAGATCGCCTTTTGGCAGTGATAGAATGGACAACAGAAGAATAACCCTTGAAGGTCATATAGGAAGACGCTTCCTAAAGAAAGCACATTGAGTAGGGTTAAGCTTAAGGAACTAAGTGTGCCATTTACACTAGGTGTCACCCTCACGCGTAAGAAATTGAGTTATCCCTGGTAGAGAAGGGTTACTGCAAGGCGAGTAAGAGTAATTGAAGACGTGAAAAGACGCCAAAAATAAGAGGTAAAACATATATAGGTAAATCTTAATTGCATTAAATTCTATTACTCCCCTAAAGAGGGGGAAGACGATGTGATATGGTATTAAGTTGGAGTTATGTAGTTAAAGTTGTTATGGAATAGTAAAGAAAGAATGCGGTAAAAAGGTGAAAGGAATGAGACTTCATTTATTCAGATCCTACGGATATGTTACGACTCCAGAACATTATTAAAGAACGATGCCGGGGAGAGGCAGTAAGGGTTCCCGACCAGGATGTTATTGATAAATAAGTGTGAATGGACACTTGATACATTAGGAGCCAGTGTGAAATGCAAGTTAAGACAAAAGACACAACCCAAGAGAGGTTACAAAGAATATAGATATGAGCATGGACTGACAAGTAGTTCGTAGTTGATACAGGAAGAGAAGTGGTCTTAGATAAATCAACAGATCATGTAAGATAAACGTACTGAAACCCAGCACAGGAAATTTAGCCTCACATAGATGACACATAATCTTTGAGAAATATTCAGATAGGAGTTGTGGTAGTTAAAGGTATCGTATAAGTATTACGAAAATAAAAGAGAGTTCCACTGGGGAGATAGTCAAAATTTAGTTCAAAAGTAACCCTACGAGCACAAGGCCGCAGAGGTAAGTAAATAAGGATAATTATGGGCGAGTAGGTATATCAAAAATTTTATTGGGTATCCAATGTAAAAAGCTCTCAGCTTTACATGAGTTAGAGGGTCTTTCCTAAGTGCTACTACAAAAGACTAGATGAGGAAATAAGGAAGAAGGCTTCAACATAAGCATAGTGACCTAAAGAATAAATGATCTCGTAACAACAGTCTCACTATAACATTGTATGCACTCTATAACAAAGTGGCACCTGTCATGACTAAGGAACAAGAAGTAAAATCAAAAGTAGTATTCGAGAGCATATGAGTTGCACGAAATTCAAATTGGTGTGGGCACTAAGATAAGCCAAGTATTCATTCAACAAGTGGCAGAACGACCACAAAAATTAATTGCCTACTTTTAAAGAAGGAACGAAAGGAATTATTCGACTAATGACCCAAAGTTAGTTACATTATGAATGCACTTAAGATTTCGTACTATTATCCATGCAGCATATATTTTGAAATTCCAGGAGACTCTGGTATAAGTTAAAAGAAAGAATTGAGTCCACTTCATAAACAAGGGCTTGAATTGTTAGAAGATTATATAATGGATGTTCCATAGCGCCCATGAAAGGCGTAAGTAATAACTACTACACTGAGCCGCATATCAAAAGATACCTTAAGCCTACTTAAAAGCTGATAGAGAAGAGGAAACTAAAGAGATACATCGACTAGGTAAATTAAGAGTGTGATTATTAGATATAAATAATTATAGTAATCATGATTCAAAACATTGATTCTCTTAATATTATAAATACGATAGAGATAAAACAACGACCATATTCTATAACGGGTATGCAACAAAGCCAGTTGGAAAAGTACCAGCCTCATAAGGAGTAAGTATGAAGCTCTCACTTAATTGTGTATGCACTAGAGGTGCAAGTATCATAGTAGAGCTTCAAGTTGTGGATATGAATGCCACCCAGGCAGAAGGAAGGTTATGAAATCGATAGAAGATACAATATAATATTTAAAGATAAGAAAGGTAAAGGTAAATAAGGTAGAGATACTAAAGTGCAGAAGGTTGTGAAGTCCATACTTAAGATAGAGGGCTAGAAGCGCCGTGATTCAGTATCCACAAATGATAGTGGTTTTGTCAGTGATATATATATTCTAGCCTATGGTTTCAAAGTACGATAGGTCTAGTTATGATAGTAAAAAAGAGTTAGAGAAGATGTGATGTCTCGCCTAAAATTCCAAATTAACATAAGGAAATCTATGGAGCTAGCAAGTTAAAGGAGGGTTGCGAGTAGTATAAATAGATATGTGTAGGTTGCAAGCTAAAGTATGGTAGAGAGAGAAGGTTTTAGGTAGACAGGAGTAAGGAAAATAAAATGTGAGTGAGAAGGTGATGAAAATAAGTAATTTCTTGTCACGGCCCAAACATGAAGAGGGTTGACTGGCACCTAGTGCCATACTCGGCCCGAGTGTAGCACTCTATATTTGTGAACTACGGAGGGGTAACCCTCAACTTAGGCCGATGAGGCCATATTCTGAATCATCTAAAAATAATATCTACAACCAGCAATACCAAACTAAAAATCTACAACGGCTGGTAATGCCATAATACTGATATAAAAAATGTATAGGACTCGTCTACAAGCCTCTAGGAATAACCGAATTGTATCATGGTCAGGATAGGGCTTGGACCTACTCATCAAACCTGTATATATAAGATGGACTCCAAGGTATTGACCGGATAACTTCAAGGAAGTGGAGCTTACCAACCAAGCTGATGTTTGACATTGTCTACTAGGAAGGTCTGTACAGATGTCTATCAGAACCTACATGCATGAAATGCAACGTCCCAAACAAAAGGGACATTAGTACACAATAATGTACCGAATATGCAAGGAAACAAGATAAATGAAATATAAAATTGAACTAATAATATAATAACTAAAGTACTTGGGAGTCAAATATAATTTGAAGATATGCTTACCTGCTGATACTGACCCACCTCTCTCAATATAGTAAGTAAAATAGTTATCTGGCCTTATAAGGCTCGGTATGTGTAACTACTCTATCGTAGTAGGCTTTCTCATACGCTCTCGCCCAAACTGGTGTAACGACCCGACCGATCGTTCCATGGGATTTACCCCATTTCCCCATTTCTTCTTTTTCATATATCTCTTAGCCTGTTTATGTTGTGTTGGGTCAGTTGGTATGGGTCCGGAGTGGTCATGGTGAGAATTGAGACATTTAGTCTCTCAAAGTAGCCTAATAGTTGAGAAAGTCAACTGACAGTTGACGTATTGGTGAACAACCTCAAAATGCATATTTTATGGCTCGTATAGCTTCGTTAGGTTATTTGGGACTTAGGTGTGTGTTCGAAATGACGTTTTGATATCCGGTGTAGAATTAGGCTTGAATTGGCGAAAGTTAGTTTTTGGCGATTTCTGGTCGGTAGTGGAAAATAGGCTATCGGGGTCCGAAAGGGATTCCGGAAGTTGGAGCAGGTCCGTAATGTCATTTTATGGGTATGTGTGCTAAATTTCAGGTCAATCGGAGGTGTTTTGGTTGGTTTCGGCGTCGTTGGCGAAATTGGGAACTTTCAAAGTTCATAGGCTTGAATTTGATGTAATTTTTGTGTTTTCATGTAGTTTTTGGTGCTTCGAAGGCTCGACTAAGTTAGCATAATGGTATGAGGTGTGTTGGTATATTTGGTTGGGGGCCCGAGGGACTCTGGATTGATTTCGTATGGTTGGGGGAGTGTTGAACTTGGAAAATTTGCAGCAAATGGCTGTTGGTGTATGTTTCTGGTGTTGGCCGCACCTGCGGATGGGTAGCCGCTGGTGCGAAAGGCCATGTGCAGGTGCGAAGGGAGGCCAGGCGGGAGGAGTCCGCAGGTGCGAAGAGTTGGCCGCACCTGCGAAGCCACAGGTGCGGAGATGTGGCCGCAGGTGCGAGGATTGGTCCGTTAGTGGGTTATCACAGGTGCGCACCTGGGACGACATGTGCAGTTCCGCAGGTGCGATTAAAGGTCCGCATGCGCGGAATTTCTAGGATGAATATTATAAAAGAGGCCTCCGTGAAATTTTATTCATTTCACCATTGTTGCATGCGGCTGGAGCTCATTTGAAGGCAATTTGAAGAGAGAATTCGGGGGTCTTCAGTGGAGGTAAGTTCCCGAGTTATTAAAGTCGATTCTACGCTCTTTTATTCGGATTAGGCTTGTAAATTGAAGGATTTAACTAGAAAAAGCTTGGGAAGAATGGGTGGAGGATTGGAAAATTCTTTTGGCAATTTGGGTAGGCAATTGTGGTATTTTTGGTATGTGTAGAATCGCGCGAGGAAAAGGTTTCTAGTGATGTAAATTTTATCGAATTTTGAGGTGTGGGACCGGGGCTCGGGTTTGGCCGAATTTCGAGATTCTTGTATAATTTGATAGCTTTTGATTGGGTTGTATTCCTTTAGTGTATATTAATGATGTTAAACTGGTTTTGGCTAAATTCGGAGCAATCGGGAGCCAATTTGAGGGGCAAGTGCATAGCGGACTAGTGTTGTGGCTCGGTAGAGGTAACTAATGGTTATAAATCTTGTCCCGAGGGTATGAAACCCCGGACTTCATATTTCTCACTGATTTTAGAATGGCGCACATGTCAGATGACGAGTATGTGGCGCACACTGATTTTTGGATTGGAGTTGGTCCTCCCCGCGGAAACTATTGAGTTGCATATTTTACTCAAAACCTTATGTTAAATTATGTTCTAAAGATTGTTGCAATATTTGGGCTATAAGCCGTGTTTGGGGCCTCGTGCTGATCTGTTTAGACCCCTTGGGGGCTTTTTACTGTTGTTTTCTCACTATTTAGTGATGATTTCACTCAGTCACATTGCGCTTACTGTTTTCGAAACTCAACCTGATTTATACTACTTTGAGATTTAAAAATGATGTTTTGGGTCGAGTACCCCATTTTACTGATTTGCCTGAGGGGATTTTTAGAGGTTTTGCTGAGTGAGGCCGAGGGCCTGATTGTGAGGATATGATACGCCACGAGGTGGCTTGATATTAGCGCTCGGGCTGAAGGTTCGCCTCCGGAGTCTGCACACACCCCCAGTGAGCGCACCGAGTGACAAGTGCCGAGTGAGGTATGAGTGACTATGAGGTATGCCCGAGGGGTTGATTATGAGTGACTGTGAGGCATGCCCGAGGGGCTGATTATGATACATGTTTTTGCCCGAGGGGCTACTTATGATTTTACCACTTTCACTCTTTACTTATGAAATATGTTTTGCCTGAGGGGCCTCTTTATGATTTACTTCATTTTCATACTAAATCTTTCGGTTTGAAGTTGTTGAAAATATACATATTTCCAAAGGATTTTTCTGAAGTTGGTTTTAAGGCATGATGATTTTATATATCTATGTTTATACTGTTGGAAGGAAAGGCTGAGCATAGTGTGAATTGATGACATTGATTTTTATGTGTTTCTTGCCGCTAAGACTTGATTTATTTTCGTTACTACTGAGTTGGCGTACTCACATTACTCTCTGCACCCCTGTGTGTAGATTCAGGTGCAGATACCGAGCATTAGCTATTTATTCCGTGCAGAGATGGAGTGCGAGATATCGAGGTAGCTGTTCGGCGTTCGCAGCATCTCTGTTCCCCATCTTGTTGTATCTAGCTATTTATTCGGAGGTTTTGTATTATAATTGTATACATTTTTGGCTTATCTCTCTTAGATGCTCATAACATGTTGGCTCCGAGTTTTGGGGTTGGTTGAACTATTATTGGCGTAATGTATTTAGTAAATTCTGTATATTTTCTGAAACACTTGAAATTGGTTGGGATTTTTAAGGAAACTGTAAACATGTGATTATTGGCTAGCCTAGTTCCACGATAGGCGCCATCACAGCCGATTTAGGATTTGAGGTCGTGAAAACTAGGATCTATATCTTGGCCATTCTGGGCTCGCTCATAGGTGCTCGGCCACACTACGCTCAGTATATAACTTACCATCTGACCAGAGGTTGCCCAATAGGGGCATGCCCATAGATTATAGCTCGATGATGGGTAAAATACTTTAATACTGTATATATATATACTCTCTACTCACTTGGCTGAAAGAAGACAAAACTAAACATAATATGAAGTCCCGATAAGGGAGAATACTGTAACTTATGATATTAGGATAATGTACATAAGATCAGGAATACGAACTTCTCTTTATGTCGCGTTATCAAACTCATGTAATTACGAGATCATGCCAAAATAAAGAAAGGTTTAGCCTTAACATAGCTTGTCACAATCTTTCCAATCACCAAGTTGAACTCGTCTGTTCTCACCTTAATCTATAAAAACGATAATAATATTATCATTATGTTATGAAAGGTACAACTATCGCACAACAAACGACATGCTTATTTTGTATTAAAACAGGAAGCATCTCCCCTATAATCCTTACTTTCTCCAAATAAGAGATAATACCAACAACATATGAACACAACAATATCAACATATATACATTATTTTCCAACCTTATATACACCACAAAATACTACAAAACAGCCCAACACACCCGAATCCCTTCATACACAAAACGACCACCGTAATAGTGTCAAACAACCTCAAATTGTTATAACGAATGACCATCTCACCCCCATGCACTTATAAGGTGTTTCTCCTCACCCTTCCTCCTCCAAAACTCCATAAAGCAGTAGTCAATCATGCAATCCAACAGAAATACAAACAATCCACAAAATAGCCTGCTACAAGTGAATAACTCGAACTCACGGCTTACTATCACCGTCCCGTGAGCTCTTACAATTACAGAACGACTTTCCATACATATTGTCACGACCCAAAATCCTAAACCGACCGTGAGGGCGCCTATCGTGGATCTTGGCTATCCAACTACCGTATGTTCGCAATTTCTTTTAAAATCCCAATAAAAATTCAAGCATTTCATAAAATATACATAAATTACTGAATATAATAGGCCAATATACAGCGCCACCAACCCCCAAACCCAGAGCCAACAAGTCATGAGCATCTAGAAGAATAAGCCAAAATATACTATTATAATACAAAACCTCTGAATGAAAGCTAGTTACAGCAAGAATGGAAAAACAGAGATGCTGCGGACACTGAAAACCTACCTCTATATCCCGCAATCCAGATCCGCGCGGAATAAATGGCTAACGCTCGATATGTGCACCTGAATCTGCACACATAGGTGCAGGGAGTAATGTGAGTACGCCAACTCAGTAGTAATGAAAATAAATCAAGTCTAAGCGGCAAGGAAACACACAAAAATCAATGCCATCAAATCAAAATATACACAGCCTCACTTTCCAATAATATAAACATCAATATACAAAATCATCATGCCTTAAAACCAACTTAAGAAAAAGTCCTTTAAAGAATGCACATTTTTAAACACTTCAAACCGAAAGATTTAGTATGAAAATGAATGCAGTAAAATCATAAGTAGCTCCTCGGGCAAAAACATGTATCATAATCAGCCCCTCGGGCATGCCTCACAGTCACTGAGCACCTCACTATCACTCAGCACCTCAAAATCACTCATGCCTCCCAATCACTCGTCACTCGGTGCGCTCACTGGGTGTGCGTATAGACTCCGGAGGGTCTCCTTCAATTGCTAATATCACTCAGCACCTCACCATCACTCTTGGCCCTCGACCACACTCAGCAGAACCACTCAAAAGGCCCATCGGGCGAAATTAGTAAAAATAGGGTACTCGACCCAAAACATCATTTTAAATCTCATGTAGTGTAAATCAGGCTGAGTTTCGAAAAACAGTATGCACAATGAGGCTGAGTGAAATCATAAAAAAATAGTGAGGAAAAACAACAGTAAAAAAAAACCGCCCAAGGGGTCTAAATAGATCGGCACAAGGCCCCAAACACGGCTTATAGCCCAAATATTTCACAAATCTTTAGAACATAATTTAACATAAGGTTTTGAGTAAAATATGCAACTCATTAGTTGCCGCGGGGAGGACCTAGTCCAATCCAAAAAAAAATTAGTATGCGCCACATACTCGTCATCCGACATGTGCGCCTTTCTAAAATCAGTGAGAATTATGTAGTCCGGGGTTCCATACCCTCAGGACAAGATTTATAACCATTACCTACCTCTACCGGGCCACAACACTAGTCCGCAATGCCTTTGCCCCTCAAATTGGCTCCCGATTTCTCCGAATCTAGCAAAAACCAGTTTAATATCATCAATAAATATCAAAGGAACTCAACCCAATCGAAAACTATCGAATTATACAAAAATCTCGAAATTCGGCAAAACCCGAGCCCCGAGCCCACGTCTCGGAATTCGATAATTTTTACATCACTAGAAAGCTCGTCCTCCCGCGATTCTACTCATACCAAAATCATCACAATCAGATCAAAATTGCCTACCCAAAACCTCAAAAGAAATTCTAATTCTCCACCCCTTCTTCCCAACCTTTTCCTACTTAAATCCTTCAATTTTCAAGCCTAATCCGAACAAAATAGCATAAAAATGATGTTAATAACCAGAGAACTTACCTTCACTGAAGAATCACGAGTTCCCTTCTTCAAATTTTCTTCAAAGAACTCCTCCCGCATGCAAAAATGGTGAAAATGAGAGAATTTTCATGGAGGCCCTTTTTATACTGTTTATGCCAGCATTTCCGCACCTGCGGATACTTAGTCGCACCTGCTCCAACTTCCGGAATTCCACTCGGACCCTAATAGCCTATTTTCCACTGACGACCGAAAATCGCCAAAAACTAACTTTCGCCAATTCAAGCCTAATTCTACACCGGACATCACAAAATATTCTAGACACACTCCTAAGTCCCAAATTACCCGATGAAGCTATCCGATCCATAAAATCCGTATTTCGAGGTTGTTTACCAACAAGTCAACTCTCAGTTGACTTTCTCAACTATTAGGCAACTATTAGGCTACTTTAAGAGACTAAATGCCTCAATACTTACCATAACCACTCCGGACCCAAACCAACTGACCCGACACAACAAAAATAGGCTATAAATATATAACAAATGTAGAAATGGGGGAAACGGGGCAAATCTCACGGAATGACCGGCTGGGTCGTTGCATCCACCCCTTATTAAACAAACGTTCGTCCTCGACCGGGTCTAGAAACATACTTGGAGTCTCGAATAAGTGAGGATATCTGTCCTGCATCTCCTGCTCGTCTCCCAGGTGGCATCCTCCACCGACTTCCCTCTCCACTGAACCTTAACTGAAACTATATCTTTAGATCTCAGTTTCCTGACCTGTCGACCCAAAATAGCCATTGGCTCTAACTCATATGACATATCACCCTCGAGCTGAACTGTGCTGAAGTCCAAAACATGGTAAGGGTCACCAACATACTTCCGGAGCATCGAAACATGGAATACTGGATGAATACTCGATAAACTGGGAGGCACATCAAGCCTATAAGCCACCTCCCCAACCCTCTGAAGCACCTCAAATGGCCCAATGAACCTGGGACTCAGCTTCCCCCTCTTCCCGAATCTCATAACACCCTTCATGGGTGACACCTTCAGCAACACCTTATCCCCAACCATAAAAGTCATATCTCGGACCTTTCGGTCCGCATGTCTCTTCTGCCTAGACTGCGCCGTGCGAAGCCGCTCCTGAATCAACCTCGCCTTACTCAAGGCATCTTGAACCATGTTTGTGCCTAATAGCCTAGCCTCGCCCAGATCAAAGCAACCAACCGGAGATCTGCACCTCCTACCATATAAAGCCTCATACGGAGCCATCTGGATACACGACTGATAGCTATTATTATATGCAAACTCCGCTAGTGGTAGAAACTGGTCCCATGAACAACAAAAGTCAATCACACAAGCACGCAACATATCCTCCAAAATCTGAATGGTACGCTCCGACTGCCCGTCGGTCTGAGGGTGAAACTCTGTGCTCAACTCAACCTGAGCACCCAACTCTCTCTTCACGGCTCTCTAAAACTAAGATGTGAACTGAGTACCTCTGTCAGAAATGATAGAATGTGGAACCCCATGCAATCGGACAATCTCCCTGATATAAATCTCAGCTAACCTCTCTGAAAAATAAGTAGTACCAACAGGAATGAACTATGCGGACTTGGTCAGCCAATACATAATAACCCATATAGAATCAAACCTCCTCAAAGTCTGTGGGAGTCCGACTACGACATCCATGGTGATCCGCTCCCACTTCCACTCCGGAATATCAAATCTCTGAAGCAATCCACGAGGTCTCTAGTGCTCATACTTGACATGCTGACAGTTGAGACACCGAGCCACAAACTCCACAACTTCCTTTTTCATCCTCCTCCACCAATAATGATGCCTGAAATCCTGATACATCTTTGCGGCACCCCGATGGATGGAATATCGCGAACTATGAGCCTCTGCTAGAATCAAATCTCGAAGCCCATCTACATTGGGCGCGCAAATCCGACCCTGCATCCTCATGACCCCGTCATCACCAATAAACACATCCCTGGCATCACCCCGATGGACCCTGTCCTGAAGAACAAGCAAATGTGGATCATCATACTGGCGTGCTCTAATCTGATCGTAAAGAGAAGACCTGGAGGCTACACAAGCCAACACCCACGGGGGATCTGATAGATCCAATCTCAGCAACTAACCCGCTAAGGCCTGAACATCAAGGGATAATGGCCGTGCTGCTACTGGAAGGTAGGCTAGACTCCCCAAACTCTCTGCTCTGCGACTCAAGGCATCAACCACTACATTGGCCTTCCGCGGGTGATATAAGATAGCGAGGTCATAATCCTTGAGGAGCTCCAACCATCTCCTCTGATGCAAATTCAAGTCCTTCTGCCTCAGCAGATATTGTAAACTGCAATGATCAGTGAAAATCTCACATTGCACTCTGTACAAATAATGCCGCCAAATCTTCAAGGCATGAACAATGGCAGCTAACTCAAGATCATGCACTGGATAATTCTTCTCGTGCACCTTCAACTGTCTGGATGCGTAGCCAATCACCCTAGCGTCCTGTATCAATACCGCTCCCAAGATGACTCTAGAAGCATTACAATAAACTGTGTAAGAACCTGAACCAGCAGGCAAAACTAGCATTGGAGATGTAGTCAATGCTGACTTGAGCTTCTGAAAGCTCCCCTCACACTCATCAGACCATCAGAATAGAGCACCCTTCTGGGTCAATCTGGTCAAAGGCGAAGCAATAGAAGAGAATCCCTCCACAAAGGGACGGTAATATCCCGCCAAACTAAGGACACTCCTAATCTCTGTAGCTGAGGACGGTCTGGGCCAACTCTACACCGCTTATATCTTCTTTGGTCACCCTGAATCCCCTCGCTAGACGCCACGTGCCCTAAGAAAGCTACCGAACCAAGCCATAACTCACACTTGGAGAATTTCGCATAAAGCTTCTCCTCCCTCAACCTCTGTAACACAACTCTCAAATGCTGAGCATGATCTTCCAGGCTACGGGAATAAACCAGGATGTCATCAATGAACACAATGACGAAGGAATCAAGATAAGGCTGAAACACGCTGCTCATCAATTGCATGAACGCAGTTGGAGCATTGGTCAGCCCAAATGACGTAACCAAGAACTCATAATGACCATATCTTGTCCTGAAAGCAGTCTTCGGAATGTCACAATCCCGAATCCTCAACTGATGATACCCAGATCTCAAATCAATCTTGGAAAACACTCTGGCTCCCTGAAGCTGGTAAAACAAATCATCAATGCTGGGAAAGGGATATCGGTTCTTCACCGTAACCCTATTCAACTGCCGCTAGTCAATACATATACGCATGGACCCATCCTTCTTCTTCACGAACAACACCAGTGCACCCCAAGGTGACACACTAGGCCGAATGATCCCCTTACCCAGGAGTTCCTGAAGCTGCTCCTTCAATTCCTTTAGCTCCGCTGGTTCCATAAGATAAGGTGGAATAAAAATAGGCTGAGTGCCTGACACCAAGTCAATACCAAACTCAATATCCCTGTCAGGTGGCATGCCTGGCAGGTTTGCAGGAAACACATCCAGAAAGTCACGGACCACAAGAACTGAATCAATAGCGGGAGTCTTACCACTGACATCCCTCACAAAGGCCAAATAAGATAAACACCCTTTCTCAACCATGCGCTGAGCCTTCAGGTAAGAAATCGCCCTGCTAGGCGTAAACTCAGGAGAACCTCTCCACTCAACCCTCGGACACCCCGACATGGCTAAGGTCACGGTTTTAGCATGACAATCAAGAACATCATGACACGGAGATAACCAATACATGCCCAATATCACATCAAAATCGACCATGCTAAGTAACAGTAGGTCCACTCGGGTCTCCAGACCCCCAATTGATATCATGCATGACCGATACACGCGGTCCACAACAATAGTATCGCCCACCGGAGTCGACACATGAACAGAGGTGACTAGAGACTCACAGGGCACATCCAGAAAACAAGAAAAATATGAAGAAACATAGGAATTATGTAGAATCACGGTCAAATAAAGTCAAGGCATCACGACAACAGACTGAGACAGTACCTGCGATCACGGCATCTGAGGCCATAGCATCCGGCCTGGCTGGAAATGCATACATATGAGCCTGACCTCCCCCTCTAGGGCGGTCTCTAGCTGACTGACCACCACCCCTGGCTGCCTGGGCGGGTGGTGAACTGACTGCAGCTGAAGTCGAGGGCTGGCCCCTCTGCTGAGAAGATCTACCGGAACGGCGGGGACACTGCCTCCACCCATGCTCGAACTCTCCACACTCAAAACAACTCCCTGGAGCTGGAGGAGGAAACTGATAGAAACCCCTAGCACCCGTATGGCCACTGGAAGACTCATGCATAGAAGATCCCTGAACGTATGGTGCTCGAGCTAAACTCTGAGCTGGGAGGGCACCAAATGAAGTACGGCATGACTAAGAACCACGGGGCCCTGCCCCAAGGATGCACCACTATATGCTGGGCGGCCTGACTGAGGAGGCCTGAATGAACGGCCCCTACCCTGCTGAAACTGTCCCTGAAGGGAGCACCACTGTAACTGCCCGAACCACGAGGACTCTTGGCCTCCCTCTCCTCCCGCTCCTAGTGGCGAACAGACTGAATATCTCGAGCTATGTCAACAACCTACTCGAGTGAAGCACCTCTCTCCTGAGTCATAAATAACCGAAGCTGATAATAAAGACCATCTACAAACCTCCTCACCCTCTCCCTATCAGTAGGGTTAATCTCAGAAGCATGCCTAGCCAACTCGGAAAACCTTATCTCGTACTGAGTAACTGATGACTCTCCCTGGCGCAGCTGCTCAAACTATATACGCTACTCCTCTCTATGGGATTGAGGAACATACTTCTCCAAAAATATCATGGAGAACTGCTGCCAGGTGAGAGGTGCTGAACCGACGGTCCTATGCCTCTCGAATGACTCCCACCAGGTAAAGGCAGCACCCGCAAAATGAAATGTAACAAATGAGACCCCACTGGTCTAAAAAATACCCGCGGTATGCAGTATCCTCTGGAAACTATCTGGAAATCCCTGGGATCCTCGCCCTTTGTACCGCTGAAAGTTGGACACTGAAGTCTGCTAAATCTCTCCAACATGTGCTACTCGTCCTCTGGCACAACAGGGACCATATAATCCTGGACCGGAGCAACTGGCTTAGCTGGGGCTGCTCCCGGTGCCTGAATACCCAGTGCAGCCTTCTCAAGTGCTATCACGGCCCCAAATCCTAAACCAGTTGTGATGGCGCCTATCGTGGAACTAGGCTAGCCAATAACTACATGTTCACAATTTCTTTTAAAATCCCAATCAAAATCCAAGCAT
The DNA here is from genome assembly GCA_005239525.1 of Nicotiana knightiana. Lineage (NCBI taxonomy): Eukaryota > Viridiplantae > Streptophyta > Magnoliopsida > Solanales > Solanaceae > Nicotiana > Nicotiana knightiana. The sequence goes on along the minus strand of ML387725.1, from coordinate 27,759 downwards.
TTCATAAATATACATAGTTTACTAAATAAAGTAGGCCAATAAACAGTACCACCAACCCCAAAACCCGGAACCAACAAGTCATGATCATCTAGAAGAATAAGCCAAAATATACTGTCATAATACAAAACCTCAGAATGAAAGCTAGATACAACAAGAATGGAAAAATAGAGATGCTGCGGACGCTGAACAACTACCTCTATATCCCGCAAATCCGACTCCGCGCGGAAAAAGATGGCTAATGCTCGATATCTGCACTTGAATCTGCATAGAGAGGTGCAGGGAGTAATGTGAGTACGCCAACTCAGTAGTAATGAAAATAAATCAAGTATAAGCGTCAAGGAAACATATAAAATCAATGGCATCAAATCGCAATATCCACAGCCTTACTTTCCAATGGTGTAACATAGATGTATGAAATCGTCATGCCTTAAAACCAACTTCAGAAAAAAAAAATCCTCTGAAGAATGTATATTTTTCAACAACTTCAACCGAAAGGTTTAGTTATAAATGAAATGAATCATATAGAGGCCCCTTGGGCAAAACATATTTCATAAGCTCAGAGTGAAATTAGTAAAATCATAAGTAGCCCCTCGGGCAAAACATGTATCATAATCAGCCCCTCGGGCATGCCTCACAGTCACTCATAATCAGCCCATCGGGCATACCTCACCACCACTCGCAATCAGTCCCTCAACACCTCACAGTCACTCAGAATCTCGCAGTCGCTCATGCCTCCCAATCACTCGTCACTCGGCACTCGGCACTCTGTAGGTACCTGCGCTCACTGGGGGTAGATATAGACTCCGGAGGGGCTCCTACAGCCCAAGCGTTTTAAACAAGCCAAATCATGGTATCAATCATTCCCTGACACTCGGCCTCTCTCATATCATAAAATCCTCACAATATAGGCCATCAGCCTCACTTAGTCAGACACTCTCATCATGCCACTCGGGCCATAAATAAACGGGGTTCTTGACCCAAAATATTATTTCATTTCAAGAAATAGTAATATCATCAATAAGAGTGTCAACAATTTCACAAGAAAGACTGAGTGTAAAATCATAGTTTCAAAGTAGTGAGAATATCAATAAATAGCCCCCAAGCGGTTAAAACAGATCTGCACTAGGCCTCAAACATAGCTTACAGCCCAAATATATCAAATCATAGCGATACTGTTAAACATATGCTTAAAAAGCAGTTTCACAACTCAATAGTTGCCTAAAAAGGAACATATTTCCAAATTTTCAGTTCGTGCACGCCCCACACTCGTCATCCAGTGTGTGCGTCACTCCAAATCCGTGAAGGGATGTAAAGTCCGGGGTTTCATACCCTCAGTACAGGATTTATAACCATTACTTACCTCTACCGGGCCAAAACACTAGTCTGCAATGCTCTTGCCCCTCAATTGGCTCTGATTGCTCCGAATCTAGCCAAAACCAGGTTAGCATCATCAATATATATCAAAGGAACTCAACCCAATCGAAAATTATCAAATTATACAAGAATATCAAAATATGGACAAACCTGAGCCCCGTGCCCACATCTCGGAACTCGGTAATTTTTACATCACTAGAAACCTCATCCTCCCACGATTTTACTCATACCAAAATCATCAAAATCGGATCACATTTGCCTACCCAAAACCTCAAAAGAAATTCCAATTCTCCACACCCTTCTTCTCAACCTTTTCCTACCTAAATCTTTAAATTTTCAAACCTAATCCAAACAAAATAGCATAGGAACGATGTTAGTAACCAAAAAACTTACCTTTACTGAAGAATCTCGAGTTTTCTTCTCCAAATCGCCTTCAAAGAACTCCTCTCGTATGCTAAAATGGTGAAAATAAGAGAATTTTCGCGGGGGGCCTTTATATACTGTTTCTACCAATCATTTATGCACCTGCAGACCCGCACCTACGGTCCCAGGTGTGCACCTGCGGACTCCTACTTAACGGACCAAATTCCGTATCTGCGGCCACTCCTCCGCGCCTGCGGCTTCGCAGGTGCGGCCAAAACTTCGCACCTGCGAAAAAATCCCCTGCCTAGCCTTTTCGCACCTTCGCTCTGCCCATCGCACCTGCGACATCGCACCTACGGCTGCCCGACCGCAGGTGCGGTCAACACCAGAACTTCACACCAGCAGCTATTGCTGCAATTTTCCAAGTCCAAACCAAACATACCAACATACCCTATAGCATTATTCCAACTTATTCGAGCCTTCGAAACATCAAAAACAACACGAAAACACCAAAAATCACATAAAATTCAAGCCAATGAACTTTGAAACTTCCAAATTTTGCCAACTATGCCGAAACCAACCAAAACACCTCTGATAGACCTGAAATTTTGCAGACATATCCAAAATGACATTACGAACTTGCTCCAACTTTCGAAATTCCATTCCGACTCTGATAGCCTATTTTCCACTGCCGACCGGAAATCGCCAGAGACTAACTTTCGCCAATTCTAGCCTAATTCTACACCGGACATCACAAAAATATTCTGAACACACTCTTATGTCCCAAATCACCTAATGAACCTATCCGAGGTCATTTACCAACAAGTCAACTCTCAGTTGACTTTCTCAACTATTAGGCTACTTTAAGAGACTAAATGCCTCAATTCTCACCATAACCACTCCGGACCCAAACCAACTCACGCATCACAAAACAAATCAGGCTAGAAATATATAACAAATGCAGAAGTGAGGGAAATGGGGTAAATCTCTCGAAACGACCAACCGGGTCGTTATAGGTGCCCGGGAAGCTGGAGTCTGATTGCCTCCCCCGGCCTGAGTTGTGGTGGCAGTAGAAGACATGGCGACTACCTGAGCCTAACTAGTGCATAGTGTCATTATCTGAGACAGGGTCTCCTGAAGACCCGGAATAACCATAGGCACTGATGGTACCTGAGCCTGTCTCGCTGGGACACCATCGGCGGGAACCTGATCATGATCGATAGGGGGATCCTGAGGTATTGTCCCGGCTGCTGCACGGGCTGGTCCCTACCTCTACCACGGCCTTGATCGCGGCCTTGACCTCTCGCTGGTCTAGCCGATGACTGGTCACTATGATTGGTATGGCGTGTCCTCACCATCTGTGAGAGAATGAAACAACGTAAGTTCAGATTTCAAGAATCAATAGACCAGCACGAAAGAGTTCAAGTAAGATAGAAATATTTCCTAAAAGTTCGGCAGCCTCTCGAAGATAAGTAGAGACATCTCCGTACCGATCCGCAAGCTTTACTAAACCTTCGCATGACCGTTGAGTCCTATGTAACCTAGGCTCTGATACCAAACTGTCACGGCCCCAAATCCTAAACCGGCTGTGAGGGCGCCTATCGTGGAACTAGGCTAGCCAACTACCGAATTTTCGCAATTTCTTTTAAAATCCCAATAAAGTTTCACGCATTTCATAAAATATATAGAAATTACTGAATATAATAGGCCAATATACAACGCCACCAACCCCAAAACCCGGAGCCAACAAGTCATGAGCATATAGAAGAATAAGCCAAAATGTACTATTATAATACAAAACCTCCAAATGAAAGCTAGATACAACAAGAAGTGAAAAACAGAAATGCTGCAGACGCTGAACAACTACCTCTATATCCCGCAATCCGGATCCGCGCAGAATAAATGGCTAAGGCTCGATATCTGCACGTGAATCTGCACACAAAGGTGCAGGGAGTAATATGAGTATGCCAACTCAGTAGTAATTAAAATAAATCAAGTCTAAGCGGCAAGGAAACACACAAAAATCAATGCCATCAAATCACAATATACACAACCTTACTTTCCAATAATATAAACATCAATATACAAAATCATCATGCCTTAAAACCAACTTAAGAAAAAGTCCTTTAAAGAATGCACATTTTTAAATACTTCAAACCGAAAGACTTAGTATGAAAATGAATGTAGTAAAATCATAAGTATCCCCTCGGGCAAAAACATGTATCATAATACGCCCCTCGGACATGCCTCACAGTCACTCATCACCTCACCATCACTCAGCACCTCACAATCAATCATGCCTCCCAATCACTCGTCACTCGGCACTCGCTGCGCTCACTGGGGGTGTGTACAGACTCCGGAGGGGCTCCTTCATCCCAAGTGCTAATATCACTCAGCACCTCACCATCACTCTTGGCCCTCGGCCACACTCAGCTGAACCACTCAAAAGGACCCTCGGGCGAAATCAGTAAAAACAGGGTACTCGACCCAAAACATCATTTTAAATCTCATGCAGTGTAAATCAGGCTGAGTTTCGAAAAACAGTATGCACAAAGAGGCTGAGTGAAATCATCAACAAATAGTAAGAAAAAACAACAGTAAAAAAAGCCCACAAGGGGTCTAAACAGATCGGCAGGAGGCCCCAAACACAGCCTATAGCCAAATATTTCACAAATCATTAGAACATAATTTAACATAAGGTTTTGAGTAAAATATGCAACTCATTAGTTGTCGTAGGGAGGACCTACTCCAATCCAAAAAAAAAATCAGTATGCGCCACATACTCGTGATCCGACATGTGCGCCTTTCGAAAACCAGTGAGAATTATGTAGTTCGGGGTTCCATACCCTCAAGACAAGATTTATAACCATTACTTACCTCTCCGGGCCACAACACTAGTCCGCAATGCCCTTGCCCCTCAAATTGGCTCCCGATTGCTCCGAATCTAGCCAAAACCAGTTTAATATCATCAATAAATATCAATGGAACTCAACCCAATTGAAAACTATCGAATTGTACAAGAATCTCGAAATTCAGCCAAACCCGAGCCCCGGGCCCACGTCTCAAAATTGGATAATTTTTACATCACTAGAACCTCGTCCTCCCATGATTCTACTCATACCAAAGTCATCACAATCGGATCACAATTGCCTACCCAAAACCTAAAAAGAAAATCCAATTCTCCACCCCTTCTTCCCAACCTTTTCCTACTTAAATCCTTCAATTTTCAAGCCTAATCCGGACAAAATAGCATAGAAATGATGTTAATAACCAGAGAACTTACCTTCACTGAAGAATCACGAGTTCCGTTCTTCAAATTTCCTTCAAAGAACTCCTCCCGCATGCAAAAATGGTGAAAATGAGAGAATTTTCACGGAGACCCTTTTTATACTGTTTTTGCCAGGATTTCCACACCTGCGGACACTTAGTCACCGCACCTGCGGTCCCAGGTGTGCACCTGCGAAATCCCACTTGACGGACCAAATTCGCACCTGCAGCCAATCCTCCGCACCTGCAGATTCGCAGGTGCGGCCAAAACTTCGCACCTGCAACATCGCACCTGCGGCTACCCATCCGCAGGTGTGGCCAACACCAGAAATCACACCAGCAACTATTTCTGCAAATTTTCCAAGTTCAAAACCCCGCTAACCATCTGAAATCAATCCCGAGCCCCTCGGGGCCCAAACCATACATACCAACACACCTCATAGCATTATTCCAACTTAGTCGAGCCTTCAAAACATCAAAAATGACACAAAAACACAAAAATTACATCAAACTCAAGCCTATGAACTTTGAAACTTCTAAATTTCGCCAACTATGCCGAAACCAACCAAAACACCTCCGATTGACCTGAAATTTTGCAGACATATCCAAAATGACATTGCGAACCTGCTCCAACTTCCGGAATTCCATTCCAACCCCGATAGCCTATTTTCCACTGCCGACCAAAAATTGCCAAAAACTAACTTTCGCCAATACAAGCCTAATTCTACACCGGACATCCCAAAAATATTCTGAACATACTCCTAAGTCCCAAATCACCTGATGAACCTATCTGAGCTATAAAATCCGCATTTCGAGGTTGTTTACCAAAAAGTTAACTCTCAGTTGACTTTCTCAACTATTAGGCTACTTTAAGAGAGTAAATGCCTCAATTCTTACCATAACCACTCCGAACCCAAATCAACTGATCCAACACAATAAAAACAGGCTAGCAATATATAACAAATGTAGAAATGGAGGAAACGGGGAAAATCTCACGGAACGACCGACCGGGTCGTTACACATATCTAGAAGAAAAAAAGGATAAAAGAAAGCAGTAAACATACCTTATTTGTTGAATAACTCAGATCCTATCTTGGTTATTCCAACTCAAGTTTTTTCCTCCAACTAGAATTTCAAAAGGAGAGAAATTTAATTAGGGTTTGTGTGCAATTTTGGGGAGGATGTTTGCAGGGGTTTAGGTATGGTTATTGTGCTCTCTTATCAATGTATTATATGAACTATATAGGCCTTTACAAGGTCTCTTTGGATTACCCGGACTGGCGTATTTTTGGACTCTTATTTAAGCAAGTATGTGACGCACGTACTTGTCACCTATCAGCTTGCGAAGTCTCGCAAAAATTCATATATCTCTATACTTAGATGTTGTATTGACAAATGGATTAATGCGTTAGAAAATAGACTCATATATATTCCGTTTGATAGGTGGAAAACTCCGTAACTCCAAGTATATTGGTAGAAAATAGCAGTTACATTTGACGTAAATTTCAGTAAAACTTATGAATGTAACTTGTGATGATCTTTGACAACTTTTGTTCCACAACTCTCTTGACTTCAAAACATATCACATGACTATCATAAGAAAAAATAAATCTTACAATAACCTCCTTATCATTTTGATCACCATAATCTCACCCCAAAATTACATGTTATAACATTCCCAATTTGTCGGCTTTCAATGAAACGTATTTTCTTCAATTCCTTAGCTTCTGAACCTTCCAACCCTCTTTTTACATGTTGTTCATGATGCTCGATATTTGTAACATCCATGGTAAAAGTATTAACTTACTTTATGTACTCTTAAAGATGATCTCATTTCTGAGCTTACATATGACGTATTTTTACATATGAAAACATGGGTTGTAATATCATTCCCCCCTTTGGATCATTCGTCCTCGAATGTTGACTGATGCGCTTATCAGTATCATAATTTATAGCTCTTATGAATAATCATCCCTTCTACGATTTCACTACATGTCTTCTAAAATTTCTGAACATTCTAGAATTCATATCTGACTGTTCTATTCTAGAGTGCACAACCTTGGTGTCTCACAAGGAGATATGTTACCACATTTACACTATCCTTCAATAATTTTAGCAAATGACAACAATCTATCCACCATTTGGGTACTCTAACCTCAGCTGGATCCTAATGTCTCATCTTTCCCTTAAACAATAAATGTTAGCTCCCTTATTGTATAACTGAGATGTGTGTGGACAATTATATATATCTTTGTTACTGCAGAAAGTAACTCACAATGCTTATATTTCTCTACCTGGATTTTAAATATGGATAATCTTCACTGACTAACTACCACATACCTTTCTTTACCTTGCTTCTTTTAGTCTATCTTCTGATTCTTTTATTTTTTTTTACCATATAGGGGGGTAGATATTCAGTCCTTAGGTTCGTTATCAAGAAGCTTACACGTCTTAGTACACACATGATCTGCTGAAGATCTCACATTTACTCATCGTAAGCATGATGCAAAATCGAGTTCTTCTGACTCAACTCTTCACAACCACATTCAATCTCTTACCAATTATCTTTCTAGATGTATGTATTGTTGTATTACGAATAAAATAAAAGTTAGGAGTTTGAATCTTACAACTAAGATCTACCACAAGATCTAGAGTAAGAAGAAAGAGTGAAAGTCCTAAATTCTCTGTAGCCTCCTGCTTATAAGTGTGGTGCACAACACACCCATAAACAAGACTCTACTAGACACGACATGTAGACTCTCTAGGATAGAACTGCTCTGATACCAAGTTTGTCATGCCCCAAAACTGAAGAGGTAAGGTTGGCACCTGGTGCACTTCTCAGACCGAGCGTACCACTTTGTAACTATAACTCTGGAAGGGTAACCCTCAACTCAGGCAGATATAGCCATATTCGGAATCATATGAAAATAACGTCTACAACAAGCAATACAAAAGTAAACATCTACGTAGGGCTAGAAAAACCACAATACTGATATAAAAAATGTGTAGCACTCGTCTACAAGCCTTTAGGAATAACTAAATCGTATCATGGTGGGGACAGGGCACCGACCTACCTATCAAACCTGTATATTTAAGATTGACTCCAAGATATAAATATGGTAACTCCGAGAAAGTAGAGCTTACCAACCAAACTGATGTTTGACTTTGTCTACTAGGAAGGTCTATCCACCTGTTTATCAGACCTGCAAGCATGAAATGCAGCATCCCCAACAACATGGACGCCAATACAAAATAATGTACCGAGTATGTAAGGCAATAAGATAGTTAAAATCTAAAACTGAACTGATAATATATTAACTGAAAGTACTTGGGAGTCAAATATAATTTGAAGATATGCTTACCTGTTGATGATGACTCATCTCTCTCAATATAGTAAGTAAAATAGTTGTCCGGCCATATAAGGCTTGGTATGTGTAACTGATCTATCGTAGTAGGACCGCTCATAGGCGCTCGGCCATACTTGGATCCATATCTTGGCCATTATGGTCTCGCTCATTGGCATTCGGCCATAGTAGGCTCGGTATTAAACTTACCATCTGATCAGAGGTTGCCCAATAGGGGCATGCCCGTCGATTATAGCTCGATGGTGGTGAAAATACTGTAATATTGTATATATATAGACTCTTTGCTCTCTTGGCTGAAAGAAGAGAAAACTAAACTTAATATGAAGTCCCGATAAGGGATAATACTGTAATTTATGAGATTAGGATAATGTACATAAGTTAAGGAATACGAACTTCTTTTTATGCCGCGTTATCAAACTCATGTAGTTTCGAGATCATGCGAAAATGAAGTAATGTTTAGCCTTAACATACCTTATCACAATATTTCCCATCACCAAGTTGAACTCTCCTCTTCACACCTTAATCTACAACAACAATAATGATACTATCATTATGTTACGAAAGGTAAAACTATCGCAAAACGAACGACAAGCATATTTTATATTAAAACATGCAACATCTCCTCTATAATCCTTACTTCCTCCAAATTCAAGATAACACCAACAACATAAGAAAAAAAAATATCAACATAATTATTTTCCCACCTTATATACACCAAAAAATACTCCAAAACAGCCTAACACACCTCAATCTCTTCATACACAAAACGACCACCGTAGTAGTGTCAAACAACCCAAAATTGTTACGATGAAAGACCAGCCCACCACCCAGAACTTATATGATTTTTCTCCAAATCCTTCCTCCTCCAAAACTCCATAAAATAGTTATAAAATAATCAATCCAACAGCAACACAAAATAGTCTGCTACAAGTGAATAACCCGAACTCACAACTTCACATCACCGTCTTGTGAGTTATTACAATTATAGAACGACATTCCATACATATCCAGTAGAAAAAATGTATGATAAAGATCATTAAACTTACCTTATTTTGTTAATAACTCATCTTATATCTTGGTTCCTCAAACTCAAGGTTTTTCCTCAAACTAGAACTTGTAAAAGAGAGAAATTCAATTGGTGTTTGTGTGCAACATGTGGGAGGATGTTTGAAAGGGTTTAGGTATGGTTATTGTCATATATTATCATTTTGTTATATGAACTAAATATGTCTTTAAAATTTCTCTTTTTACGACCCGAACTGGCCCATTTTTTTACTCTCATTTAAGCAAGTAGGTGACACACCTACTTGTCACCTAGCAGCTTCCGCAAATATCGAAAAAATACATATATCTCTGTAAATTGATGTTTTATTGACAAATGGTATAATGAGTTAGAAAATATACTCATAGATCTTCCATTTGGTGGGTGGAAAACCCCGTAACTCCAAGTATATTGGTAGAAAATAGCAGTTACATTTGACGTAAATTTCAGTAAAACTTATGAATGTAACTTGTGATGATCTTTGAAAACTTTTGTTCCACAACTCTCTTGACTTCAAAACATATCACATGACTATCATAAGAAAAAAATAAATCTTACAATAACGTCCTTATCATTTTGAGCACCCTAGTCTCACCCCAAAAGTACATGTTATAACATTCTCAACTTGTCGACTTTCGACGAAACTTATTTTCTTAAATTCCTTAGCTTCTGAACCTTCCAACCCTATTTTTACATGTTGTTCATGATGCTCGATATTTTTAACATCCATGGTAAAGTATTAACTTACTTTATGGTACTCTCAAAGATGATCTCATTTCTGAGCCTACATCAATTAGCATATGACGTATTAACATATTTCTTTCTACTCCGATGCCGTGTTGGAAAATGGTTTAATGTTTTAGAAAATACACTCATAGATATTCCGTCTGATAGGTGGAACACCCCGTAACTCGAAATATATTGGGATAAAATCGCAGTTACATCTGACCTAAATTTCAGTAAAACTTATGAATGTAACTTGTGATGCTCTTTGCCAACCTTTGTTCCACAACTCGCTTGGCTTCAAAACATAACACACGACTATCATAAGACAAAAATTACTCTTAACATTACCTCCTTATCATTTTGATAACCCTAGTCTCACCCGAAAAGTACATGTTATAACATTCCCAACTTGTCGACTTTCGACGAAACTTATTTTCTTCATTTCCTTAGCTTATGAACCTTCCAACCCTCTTTGCACTTGTTGTTCATGATGTTCAATATTTGTAACCTCCATGGTAAAATGATTAACTTACTTTATGTACTTTCAAAGATGATCTCATTTCTCATCTTACATCAATTTACTTATGACGTACTCTTATGTGCCAAATCATAGGGTGTAACATTTCTCAGGATTAAACTTATCAAAACAAGAGAGCTGATGGTTTCGGTAAGTTATAAAAAGCTCAGTATAGCTTGAATGAATCTAGAAAACATGGAATGCTTCCTTTGTATTAGAATGAGAGTGTAATTGTGATAAATGATAAGAGGATGACAATTAGGCCTTCCATTAGGTAATAATTCAAAGAGAAGTCATTTCATGAATTGCATGGTATTGGAATACCCCTATAAGATGAATCACGTTGGGATGCTATAAAATATGGTTATTGAAGTTTAGTATCATTCCTAGATGGATCAGGCAAATAACTAAAAATGTTCCCGATGAGACATGTTCCCTAGTGAAAATGTATTACCTAAGATCAAGTTATCGGTGGTAGATTATAGACCAACATTAAGGTGAATCAATAGTAGATGGATAAAGATTACAAAGTATGAGATGAGACTAGTTTGTCATTGTTAATATGAACAATAATGAGGAAGTATTGAGGAACTTAAATTTATACAAGTAGGATAAGCAGCGAGAGAGTAACCCGGAGTTGGGTAGCAGACCTTAGTAATAATAAATCAAAGTAAGTGTTGTGGTATAGTATAAGCTACCTAAATATGGTTAAGCCATAAGCATAGCTAACCGATACTCTGAAATAAGATATAGCTATAGTCATAAGTTCGACAAATACCGAACTAAAACTTTCAGTATACCTATAGATGCCTAGAGATATATCTTGTCATAGTTATTTATATGTTCACAAAATGAGTGTCACGACCCAAATCGGAGGGTCGTGATGGGAACCCGGTGCCTTACTCAATCGAGTACCAACATAACATATCTTTCTTATCACACCATCATAGGTAAATAGGCTAGAAGGGCCATTGCAAGATACCTGGAATAAAATATAAGGGAATACTAGACATAGGACGACCCAATGTGATATAGAAACTTATAAACGTGACATACGAGCATATAAGGCCGACAAGTTCATTTGTACACTCAAAACATAGACCGATAAAGCCGTACAAGTATCCATATACATGACATCTATCTATTAGCCTCTAATAGTACATAAACATCATAAATGTCATGAGAGGACCCCACCATACCAATCAATACTTGTCCAAATCATACCGACCAAATAGGAAACTCCAGAGCAACTAGAGTGCACCAACACCTTCCGCTAAGGTGATAGCCTACCAAGAGGACTTGAACATGTCTATTGGGACCTGCAGGCATGAAACGAAATGTCCCCAGGCAAAAGGGATGTCAGTACAAATAAAGTACTGAGTATGTAAGGCATTAAAGAAACATGGGATAAAGAACTGAAAATGTATGTCTGAATATCTCTATGAATCCTTAAATATTTATAATGTCATGCATATGTGTGTAAATGTCATAACATGCATAGGTATATTAGTACATAACATCATCAAGCCTCTGAGGGCATCCACCAAATCATCTCGGCCTTTGTGTGTGAAATCATCAATGTATACCAGCTGATTGGGTGGTAGTGCGTATATAATGTCGTAATGTTTCCCCATACCTCTTATATATATAATATATGCATATATAACGCCATCTGGTCATGAGTCAATATACATGTATAAATTAATGCAATGCATAACAAGTAAGTTAATAAGATCTCTCGAAATGTCATAAGATCAATATGCCTTCGGATAAACTTTATCTACTATGTATTTTACTGAGACCCATGAACAGAAGATATAATAATAAGACACATGGGGAATCAAGAACATAGGAACCTCTAGTGCATCTATGAATAGAAGCATTTATGAAAGTTCTGTGTTTGCTCATTTTTTGTATTGCAGGGATCAATGCCAAAAGGAAATAAGGGATATCCTTAACACACCTTTGTCATTTACCTATGTAGACGACATCAGTTCATCCCGTTAGTTGTTCAATCTACAACAAACAATAAGGGACTGTTGTTAAGCTTACGGAAGCTAGAACTCAATACAAATGAGCGACTGGCTCATCTACGAAATTTTGGATAGCACCTCCACTTATTCTTTTCACTTTCCACAAATCCACAAAGAAGACCAACATGTCCAAAACATCAAAAACCATTTTACATCAATATCCAACCTTATATCCATCACAATACATCACCAAAATAGTCCACACAATCTCATACAACACCCAAGTGCTACTTTGCGCTTTTCTATCCCTATAACTTAGCTAGAGCTTGAATACACTTCAATAATGAGAACCACAGTATACTCAGGTTATACATTTAATCCACAAGACTACATAAGAACGAACTACTAACAGTTCACAAATTATAACAACTGAAAACTGATTTTTAGATTATTACTACATCAATTCTTACTCCCACAACTTAGCTAAGGAACCAATAAGATTAAACACAACATGTACAATAAAATACTATTATGTTACATCCATATAATAATATGAAACTACTCCAAACAGTCCATGACACCACAACAACTTCAACTCAATTTTCAGCCCCTACTTCACAAGTCCTTCACAAAACATCCTAGCTAGAACTTAGATAAACTCAAATATATGAAGGAGGGAGGATTTTCATACCTGTATCAGATCTTTTAGGGATGAAACAATGGTAGTATATTTCCCTTTATGGAAATTAGCATGATTCACATCAGATCCTTCAAGATTGGAGATTACATTTTAACTTGAAATGAAAGAAGAAGAAGATTATCGACAACTTATTGAGAGTTTGGAGTAGGTAAATTTGGGATAGAATTTCGTGGCTCTATTTATGTTTCTAGTACTTGGATATTATTATGATATGTGACTTGATTCGGCCCCTAAAAGGGCCCTCTTGGCTAACCTACACATGTCCATTTAGGTGGACGAATTTGGGCCTTCCCTTTTAGCAAGTAGGTGACACACCTACTTGTCACCTGCTTCGTTAATTAATAGGAGTCACATTCTGACCTTATTCACTTAGACACATATCTTACGCTCATTTAATATTCACGACATGTGTTAAGTAGCTCAATCTAGTAGGACAGGTAATCAAGTAGCTCAAGCTAGTATCCCGATAAGCAAGCACCCATATTTTGTGTATCCATTATCTCATTTATTTTTTTCCAAGTCTCATTCAACTTAAGTTACTTAAGACTTCGATAAAACTTCCTTATTCTTGTAGAGGGATTTAATTCCTTCTGAGCTTATATTAGCCGACTCACGACGTACTTTTACATACAATAACATGGGGTGTAACATCATTCCCCCCCTTGAAATATTCGTCCTCAAATGTTGGCTGATGCGCTTATCAGCTCATAATCTAGAAATACATTAATATTATCCTTTTCATCAAAGAAACTGTTTTGTGAATAAATCCAAAGGCAAGGGCATTCCCGCCCTTTAGGCCTCTTTCTTACACCATGACTTGTGGTCGAAATTCTTCAAATCTCATAACTTTTTCTACCTTCTGTCATGCAACATGTGGGAATATTTCCTTGTACGCGTGTCTACACGACTCCTCTCCTTTTCCTTCATCTTTTAGCCAATCTCTAGGCCTCACTTTGTGAGGTGTAGTGACGTTCTTGGTTTGGTAGTTTATCAAACTTACGACGATTACTATATTCAATTTCCTAGATTCAAAACTTCTTTTTTTTAATCCACTGTTGAATCACCTTAATGTTGATCTATAATCCACCAGCAATAACTTGAAACCTCTTATGTAATACATTGTTACTAGGGCTCACGTTGCATCGAGGAACATTTGAAGCGATTTGCCTTATCAAATTCAATAATTGTATTTCATAGCATCCCAATGTGATTCATCTTATGGGGTTATTTTAATCTCATGCAATTCATGAAATACCTTTTCTTTAGATCATTACTCAATCAAATGTCCAAATGTCATCCTCTTTTCTTTCACAGTTACACCCTTATTCTACTACCAAGGCAGCATTCCATCTCTTATTAATGCTCATAGTCTTAGACTCCTATGAATTCACTCATTATGTATTGAGCTTTCTATAACTTACGGAAATCATCAACTCTGTTGTTTTGATGTGATTAACCCCGAGGACTTACCTATTCTCGCTCGCCTTTTATTATCCTTACTCATATCTTCCTAAAACCTTGTCTCTCAAGTGGTTACGAGGAGTGGTGCCCTAGGGAAACTCTTGTTGTAGTTCATATAGTGGGAACGAGTAGATTAATTTAATTGTCATCTATTTTATTAATTGAGATTTTTCATATTTCATTTGTGTTCGGATTATGTTGCTGCTTTTGTTACCTGTTTGCTTCTTGTTTCCAATTGTGGTTCTTTTATTCCTTTGTTGGTCTTATATTTTTTGTCTTAACCTTAAATTGAAGTTCTTTCCATTGGTAGATTTATGTTAATATCATGCACATGTTTTATTTCTAGTGTTTGTCTCTAGTTACCTCATCACTACTCCATTGAGGTTAATCTTATACTTACTAGTTACCATAGTGGTAGGTTCATGAGAGAGTGTTGATTTGAGGATAGTTGGTGGTACTAAAGACTATGTGTTTTGTAAGGGACTTGTGTTCTATGAAAGGTATATATGGTCATTTAAGTCACTTGAGGAAACCGACTTGACTATCACGAGGATAGACATGTGATTAGTAGGTGATTTCAGGTATCTTACGATGGGTGATGTATGAGCTCTGAAGGTTGTATTGTGGATCATCATATGTTATGTCTTGTGGTTTCACACCAAGTGGGGGAGTCTCCTATCAACGATTGAATTGCATAGTCATGTGATATATTAGAGATGTTAGAGAAAACTGAACCTTGATTCGGAGGTTGCCTACATATCCTCGGCTATAAAGGAATCAGGTCAGTGTAGTTATGGAAGTTTTGGAGTGATGAGTTCGAGAGTCGAGCGAGGTTCCGTTCCATCGAAGTTCTGGTCAGCGGTCCTGTTATTACATCAATCAGAAAGAAAAGACTAGCTAATCCTATCAGCTACGAGTTACAAGATTCTTATCTATGAGTATTCTGAAGCTTGATCTTGAGTCTTGGTTGCTTCTTTATACTGACTCCGATCTGAATCTTGATGCTTGTTAGTTATAGGTGCTGGTTCAATCTTCTTCAGCTTTTCGGATCAAGAAGGGGCACGCATAGCTTGTGACTTCAATCTGTCTTGAGCAGTCTACATCATTTTCGCTTCTGCACCTTGGGTTTGGTCTTCTCTTTTTCTTTTCTTCTTTTTCTTGTTCTAAATTGAACGTCTTCTTTTGATCATCTCAAATTCATTGTAACCTGCACAAAATCAAAACAAACGAATGAAAATTTTCGCCCCAGTTTTCACTAGGAAAATTTCGTGAGTTATTGTAAAGAAATCTACGCAACTTCATTGTTGAAAGCAATGAAAAGTCGGGAATGGTGTACCCGCAGTTATTGTAGACTAGGGAGTGGATACCCTATACCTAAAAAGTAAAATCAACTAGGGATTGGAGACCCTATGTTGGAAAAGATCGACAGGTTATGTTGTCGTCAATAAAAGATCATCGGGTTATGCCGGTGTCTGGGGGGGATCAACGGTTATGCCGTTGTCAAGAAAGAGATCACCAGGTTATGCCGGTGTCTAGAAAGGTCAGCAGGTTATGTTGTTGCCTGAAAAAAAGATCACTGGGTTATGCCAGTGTCTGTAAATGATCAAGTAGTTATGCTGTTGTCAGGAAAGATCACTAGGTTATGCCGGTGTCTGGAAAGGTCAACCGGTTATTGTGTTGCCTTTGGAAAAGAGATCACTGGGTTATGCCAGTGTCAGGGAATGATCAACAGGTTATGTTGTTGTCAAGAAGAGATCACTGGGTTATGCTGGTGTCTAGAAAGGTCAACAGGTTATGCTGTTGCCTGGGAAAAAGAGATCACTGGGTTATTCCAATGTTAGGAAGCGATCAACAGGTTATGTTGTTGTCAAGAAAGATCACCAGGTTATGCTGGTGTCTGGAAATGAGATTCCTCGGGTTATGCCGGCATCAACTAGGGAATGGAGACCTATGATGGAAAGAAGACTAGGGAATGGAGACCCTATGTCTAAAGTAAAATCAACTAGGGATTAGAGACCCTATGTTGGAAAAGCGACTAGGGAGTGGAGACCCTATGTCTAAAATCAACTAGGGAGTGGAGACCCTATGTTGGAAAAGCGACTAGGGAGTGGAGACCCTATGTCTAAAATCAACTAGGGAGTGGAGACCCTATGTTGGAAAAGCGACTAGGGAATGGAGACCTTATGTCTAAAAACAAAATCAACTAGGGAATGGAGATCCTATGTTGGAAAATGAGACTACTGAATTGTGTATCTATGCTAAAATGAATCAAGAAGGATTTTGTTTTTTTCGATTTTTTTTTTGGGTATATTAGGAGAAAGATTCATCAGACTACGACGTTTATCCTAGGAGAAAGATTCATCAGACTAAGATGTTTATCCTAGGAGAAAGATTCATCAGACTAAGATGTTTATCCTAGGAGAAATATTCATCAAACTAGGGTTTTTATTATCTTAGGAGAAAGATTCATCAGACCACAGTTTTTTATTATCTTAGGAGAAAGATTCATCAGACTAAGATTTTTATCCTAGGAGAAAATTCATTATACTAGGACCCTTATTTTTTGTTATCTTAGGAGAAAGATTCATCAGACTAAGATTTTGTTCCTAGGAGAAAATTCATCAGGCTAGGTATTTTATTTTGTTATCTTAGGAGAAAGATTCATCAAACTAAGATATTTATCCTAGGAGAAAGTTCATCAGACTAGGTTTTTTATCTTAGGAGAAAGATTCATCAGACTAAGATTTTGATCCTATGAGAAAGTTCATCAGACTAGGTGTCTTTTATCTTATGAGAAAGATTCATCAGACTAACATTTTGATCCTAGGAGAAAGTTCATCAAACTAGGTCTTTTTTTTTGTTATCTTAGGAGAAAGATTCATCAGACTAAGATTTTGATCCTAGGAGAAAGTTCATCAGACTAGGACTTCTATCTTAGGAGAAAGATTCGTCAGACTAAGATTTATGATAATAGGAGAAAGATTCATTAGACCAGGTCTACTATCTTAGGAGAAAGATTCATCAGACTAAGACTTCTATCCTAGGAGAAAGATTCATCAGACTAAGATTTTGATCCTAGGAGAAAGTTCATCAGACTAGGTTTTCTATCTTAGGAGAAAGATTCATCAGACTAAGACTTCTATCCTAGGAGAAAGATTCATCAGACTAAGATTTCGATCATAGGAGCAAGTTCATTAGACTAGGTCCCTTTTTTTTTGTTATCTTAGGAGAAAGATTCATCAGACTAAGATTTTTATCCTAGGAGAAAGTTCATCAGACTAGGTTTTCTATCTTAGGAGAAAGATTCATCAGACTAAGATTTTGATCCTAGGAGAAAATTCATCAGACTAGGTTTTCTATCTTAGGAGAGAGATTCATCAGACTAAGATTTTTATTTGGGGGAAAATCCATCAGACTAGGATTTTTTATCCTAGGAGGAAAAATGTGAAGAGTAATGGCGACATTTTACATACACTAGCAAGACAAATAAAGGTAAAGATTTGAGAAACTTTCCTTTTTCAGCTCTTCTCTTCTTCTTTTTTGAACCACTTTCACTGCACTGCTTTGTTCATGTTTCAAACAAAGAAATTTTTTTCAGTTTTAAAAAGTGGTGGTCGGTTTGTGGCCTTGGGTCCTGGGCGGCTTGGATTTAGCCTAAGTCAGATTCAAGAGACTTTTTGCTCTGCATCAACCCTGATTGTTTCACACCCAGTATCATTTGTATTTATTGCTCAGTCAGACTTATCCCCACAGGAGATCTTTGCTTACCCGACCTTTTCTGATATCTTGAATGGCTTCTTGCCTTTTGGAGCAATTTGACTGTCAGAGGGAATTACCAGTTATCTTTGCTTGCACCAAGTAGGCTGACAAGGGTCTTTTGGGGGAAAACCTATGCATGAATCCTCAATGCATATTGACTGTAACATTGAATTGCTGGCCAAATTCACTTTTGTGCAACTGAAAAGCTGATAGCAGATTTTGAAATATTTTCTTGCTTGTTTTGACAAGGACTGACTCAGAGTGAA
>ML387723.1:0-34288 GCA_005239525.1 Nicotiana knightiana | reverse complement strand
CATTAAAGCTCATAAAATGCAAGGGATATAATGCTTAAAATCACGAATTCTAGCCACACATCACTTATTCTTGTCAAGTATTTTTCCTTTCAGGTTAAAACATGTCAAACTCACAAAACGGGCCCACTTATGGTGACAATGGCCTCAGATTTCACGGGGAAAACGACAATGAAATGCTCCAGGGGTCAAAGTGCCACAAGTTGATTTCGGGGGAGCACCGATTGCCAACCAAGTCGACATCAGTTTGCACATATCTTTGAATGCGAGCCTGGGCGTAGACCCTGAAGGGAGTGTATGCAGAGAAGGCCGATCTGGTGGCCAAGGTACACCGGCGGAGGAGATGAAGGAGTCACTCTATAGGTAATATTCGAAATGCTACAAGCTCAGCAAGCCGTTATTGCACAACTAAAAAATCAATATAGAAGTCCAAGTGGGGTCGAACCAGAAGCCACGTACCGAGCCAGTACCGGAGAGGTCGATTAATAACGAATCGGGGACCGATCCTGCAATAATGAAAATGCTCGAGGAGCTCACCAAAATGATTGAGTCGGGAGAGAAGAAAATTGAAGCTAATGATAAGAAAGTGGAAACATAAAACTCTCGAGTTGATCAGATACCGGGGGCGCTGCCTATTTTGAAAGGGATGGATTTGAAGAAATTTGTACAGAAGCCGTTTCCTGTGCAGCCGTTTCCTGTGCCAGATATACCTAAGTACAATGCGACCGCCGTCCCAACGAGCATGTCACATCCTATACATGCACCATCAAAGGTAACAATTTGGAAGATGATGAGATCGAATCTGTTTTATTGAAGAAGTTCGGAGAGACTCTATCAAAGTGGGAAATGATTTGGTACCACAATCTACCACCAAATTCCATTGACTCATTTTCCATGTTAGCAGACTCTTTTGTAAAGGCATATGACGGGGCCATAAAGGTTGCGACAAGGAAATCAGACCTTTTCAAAGTAAAACAGAAGGATAATGAAATGCTGAGGGAGTTCATATCCCGATTTCAAATGGAACGCATGGAGTTGCCACCAGTCACAGATGATTGGGTTGTTCAAGCTTTCACTCAGGGGTTGAATGAACGAAGTTCAATAGCATCACGTCAACTGAAGCAAAATTTGATCGAATATCCTGTGGTGACCTGGGCCAATGTACATAATCGGTATCAATAAAAAATCAGGGTCGAGGATGACCAATTAGGAACTCCTTCCGGTTCAGTATATCCGAACAGGTCCACAACCAAAAATCAGAGGGACGTCGATAGGGAGCCACAGTCGAACAAAGACCGATATCAGCAATACATCGAAGATCGCAAGAATGGTGGCCTAAGATGCAATTCCTCCCGAAATGATCGAAGAAGTGATCGAGGACAGAATTCTCGGGGACTTATGAGCAAAAGTGATTTTGATAAGTATGTCGATCCTACAGAAGCACCTCGGTAGTCGGAGTATAATTTTAATATCTACGCATCAGGCATTGTATCAGCAATTGGAAGAATCAAAGATACTAGATGACCTAGGCCCATAAAGACCGATCCTTCCCAAAAAAACCCCAATTTGATGTGTAAGTATCATGGCACACATGGCCACATAACTGAGGATTGCAGGAAACTAAGAGAGGAGGTAGCCCGTCTATTCAACGAGGTCCACCTTCGAGAGTTCCTAAGTGATCGAGCCAAGAATCATTTCAGAGAAAGGGACGCCAACAGGAAAAATGAACAGGAGGAGCCACAACATGTAATCCATATGATCGTCGGTGGGGTCGATATTCCGCAAGGGCCCGTGTTCAAACGCACTAAGGTATCGACTACTAGGGAAAAACGGACCTGAGATTATGTGCCAGAAGGCACCGTATCATTCAACGACGAGGAAGCAGAAGGAATTTCTCAACCACACAACGACGCTCTGGTAATTTCTATCTTATTAAATAAAGTTCAAGTTAAGCGTGTTTTAGTGGATCCAGGTAGCTCGAAAAATATCATCCGATCAAGGGTCGTGGAGCAGCTCAGCCTACAGGACCAAATCGTGCCCGCGGCTCGGGTCTTCAGCGGTTTCAATATGGCCAGCGAAACAACTAAAGGAGAGATCATCCTACTAGAGAACGTGACTGGAACTATCTAAGAAACTAAGATTCGTGTAATCAAGGGCAACAACATGAGGTACAACGCGCTACTCGAGAGGCCCTGGATTCACAATATGAGGGCAGTCCCCTCGATTCTCCACCAAATGATGAAATTCCCTACATCAGACGGGGTGTCTGCAAATGAAATGTTCGCGGTCGATGAGATAATGCCGCTCAGCACTATCAACATCGAAAGGATCAAACATCAAAGGAAAACAGGAAGTCAAATAGCAATCACAACCACCAACCTCGACTGAATCGTGGAAGCAGGAAATGGGGGAAGAAGAAGACGAAGATTATTGGACCCTTCAAACCTTCGTTGTTCCCGAAGATTCCGACGCCACCAAATCAACAGTCGAAGAGTTGGAACAGGTTATATTGATTGAGTACCTGCCCGAGAGAAAGGTATACCTGGGAACGGGGTTAACCCCCAAACTCAGGGAAAAATTCATTAAATTTCTTATTGATAACATAGATTGTTTTGCTTGGTCCCACTTAGACATGACAGGGATTCTGCCAGAGATAAGGACACATCGATTGAGTCTGGACCCGAAATTCAGGCCAGTGAAACAAAAGAGAAGGCCCCAGTTCGAGGTAAAGCACACATTCATCAAGGACGAGGTAACTAAACTTCTCAAAATAGGGTCCATTCGGGAAGTGAAATATCCCGAATGGTTAGAAAATATAGTCATAGTCCCTAAGAAGGGGAACAAACCTAGGATGTGTGTAGATTATAAGGATTTGAAGAAAGCATGCCCCAAAGATTCTTTTCCTCTGCCTAACATCGATCGTACGATCGATGCCACAGTCGGCCACGAGGTCCTTAGTTTTCTCGACGCTTATTCTAGGTAAAATCAAATCCAAATGAACCGGAAGATCAAGAAAAGACCTCATTCATCACTAAGTATGGAACATATTGCTATAACGTAATGCTTTTTGGGTTAAAAAATGCAGGGGCTACCTACCAATGCCTAGTAAATAAAATGTTCAAAGAACAAATAGGTAAGTCAATGGAAGTATATATTGATGATATGCTAGTTAAGTCTCTGCGCGCAGAGGACCATTTGACACATTTTCAGGAAACATTCAAGATGTTGAGAAAATACAACATGAAGCTCAACCCCGAGAAATGTGCTTTCGGGGTCGGTTCGGGCAAGCTTCTTGGCTTCATGGTGTCAAATCGGGGGATCCAGATCAACCCCGATAAAATCAAGGCTATTAAAGACATCATTGTCATGGTCAGCGTAAAAGTAGTACAAAGGCTTACCGGGCGGATAGCTGCCTTAGGTCGATTCATCTCGAGATCGTCATATCGGAGCCATAGGTTCTTCTGACTACTCAAAAAGCAGAACGATATCGCCTGGACCCCAGAATGCCAATAGGCGCTATAAGAATTGAAACGATACCTCTCGAGCCCACCATTTCTTCATACTCCAAAGGCAGATGAAAAACTCTACTTGTATTTAGCAGTCTCGGAAATCGCGGTAAGTGGAGTCCTAGTTCGAGAAGAGCAAGGTACACAATTTCCTGTTTATTACGTAAGTTGAACTCTAGGAGAAGCAGAAACTAGATATCCACACTTAGAAAAATTGGCACTTGCTCTAATAAGCGCCTCTAGGAAGCTAAAACCATATTTTCAATGTCACCCAATATGTGTAAACCACTTACCCACTTCATAATGTTTTACATAAGCTCGAATTTTCAGGCCGATTGGCCAAATGGGCCATCGACCTCAGTGGGTACAATATCGAATATCAACCCCGAATGGCCATCTTATCTCAAATTTTGGCAGACTTCGTGCCCGACTTGACACCAACCCAACCCGAAGTTGAAAAGGAACTTTTATTGAAATCGGGTACATCATCGGGGGTATGGACCCTTTTTAGAGACGGTGCTTCGAATTTGAAGGGGTCCGGTCTAGGAATTGTTTTGAAGCCACCCACGGGCAATACTATTAGGCAATCGGTCAAAACTTCTATGTTGACTAACAATGAGGCCGTGTACGAGGCCATGATTGCAGGTCTCGAACTAGATAAAATCTTGGGAGCGGAAGTCATCGAGGCCAAGTGCGACTCCCTGCTGGTAGTAAACCAAGTAAACAGAACCTTCGAGGTTTGAGAAGATAGAATGCAAAGGTATTTGATAAGATGCAAGTGACATTGCATCGTTTTAAAGAATGGACTTTGCAGCATGTACCTCGAGAACAGAACAATGAAGTCGAATGCCCTTGCAAATCTGGGATCCTCAGTCGAGGATGAAGAAATCAGCTAAGGGACTGTCGTTCAACTCCCAAAGTCAGTAATTGAAGAAGGTCACGCTGAGATAAACTCCTCAAGCCTAACCTGGGATTGCAGGAATAAATATATTGATTATTTGAAAAACGGAAAGCTCCCATCAGACCCTAAAGAATCGAGGGCTCTACGAACAAAAGTTGCTCGATTCACATTGGCTAAGGATGGAACATTGTACCTGAGGACGTACGACAGACCATTAGCAGTATGCTTGGGACTAGGGGACACCGATTATGTCCTACGAGAAGTTCACGAAGGCACTTGTGAAAACCACCCTGGTGCTGAATCACTAGTTCATAAAATTATCAGAGCAGGATACTATTGGGATAATATGAAGAAGGACACTAAAAATTTTGTTCGAAAATGTGGTAAGTGTCAAAGGTATGCACCAATGATCCACCAGACCGGAGAACAACTTCATTCGGTCTTGTCCCCATGGCCATTTATGAAATAGGGGATGGATATCGTTAACCCTATACCATCAGCCCCAGGTAAAGCTAAATTCATTTTATTTATGACTGACCATTTCTCTAAATGTGTTGAAGCACAGGCCTTCGAGAAAGTCAGAGAAAAAGAAGTTATAGACTTCATCTAGGATCACATTATATGTCAATTCGGGATACCTGCCGAGATTGTATGCGATAATGGAAAGCAATTCATCGGCAGAAAGGTAACAAAGTTTCTCGAAGATCACAAAATAAAGAGAATCTTATCGACACCATATCATCCTAGCGGAAATGGGCAAGCCGAATCAAGGAATAAAAACATCATTCAGAATCTGAAGAAAAGGTTGAACGACACCAAAGGAAAATAGAGAGAAATTCTACCCGAAGTCCTTTGGGCATATCGAACAACGTCGAAGTCCAGTATGGGGGCAACACCATTCTCCTTAGTATATGTCTCCGAATCCTTGATTCCGGTTGAAATCGGCGAACCCAGCATTAGGTTTCGCTACACAACGGAAGAATCAAATCACGAGGCTATGAATACTAGCCTCGAACTACTAGATGAAAAATGAGAAGTCGCTCTCGTTCGAATGGCTACGCAAAAACAACGTGTCGAACAATATTATAATCAGAGGACCAACCTTCGCCACTTCAGAATCGAGGACTTGGTCCTGAGAAAAGTCACCATCAACACTCGAGACCCAATGAAGGAAAACTCATCCCAAATTGGGAAAGGCCCCATCAAGTCCTCGATATCGTCGGAAAAGGATCTTACAATCTAGGCACGATAAACGGTGAGCAACTACCTAATAATTGGAACATCTCACTCCTCGAGCGATATTATTGTTAAGGTATAACCTTCTCCTTTTTCATTTACATTTTATACTAACCTATTTTCAGGTGTTCGAGCCAAGGTATCGAAGTACTTACCAAGCAGGAAGATATGAAGATCTTAAAGCACGTGTTGCACTCTTTTTCCCTTCGACCGATTTTTATCCAATATGGGTTTTTTCGGCAAGGTTTTCAACGAGGCAACCATTGTTCGTGCTGACTTAGACTATCCAAGGTCTCTTTACAATCAACCTCGAATACTGGGGGCATCACCCTCGGATGTTATATTTTCAAGAAAAATACTTCATGTCAAAAGAGCCTCGATAGGAAAACTTTTTAATGGGCCAAACGTTCGAATGAACTGTGTCCGTATAGATTAGTCGAGCCCAATGGAAAAACATGTACTCATGTATGAACTATTCAAACAAGTACTTTTCCTTATCAGATATTTTGTGCCTCACTGAAAATTTTTCTACTTTACAAGCTCCGTACTTCTGATTTTTGTGAAAAATAGCTCAAGGTCCAAAGGGGAACTACACCTCGAATGATCAACCCCATACTCGAGGACTGCCATAAAAAATCAACATGTTTGAATTATCTAAACTCGAAACCATAAGACTTCCAAGAGGCAGCCCTCAATTTATAGGCCAAGACCATCATTTTCGGGGACTAAAACTTCGAAGAAGTTCGTAATGTTATTGGAAAATAATCCCAAGACGCATATCCAAAGGCTACGACCAAATTAACGCGGCTCGGAGACGTTCGAATCCCGCAATAAAAACAGGCCTTTGAATTCTTTGAAAATCGGTTAAAAAGGCTACACTCGGCAAAATAATCAAAGGGCTTCGATAATATCAGCCCTCGAAAAACTTTAAGAGGTATCGAATTATTCAAATACAAAACTTGTGCTAAGGCACAAAAAGTAAAGGGGTTTCAATCAATATTAAACCCTCAAAAAAACCCAATGGGTAAAAAATTCATGCTAAGGAATAACAATTTTTTATTTATTTATAAAGTCTTTAAGCCGAAAAAGGGAAAAACCCATTATTTTAAGGCCATATCGGCCCGACTCAAAGAGCCTTAGGGCCATTACATTTTAGAGTTCGAGAACACGTTCTCTCTCAATTAGAACCTAAGGGTTCCACTACTGTGAGCTCGAGTAAAAACTCACTCGACTACGGTTCGAGAATCCGTTCTCACTCAATACAAACCAGTGTCACTCACAAATAAAGCCTCTCAGTCACGCGTGACTCATCTCTCATCAATCAGCACTTACACTCAGCACTCACGCTCAATAGGTGCCATGTAATAACAGCTGCGGCGTGCAGCCCGATCCATAAAGAGTCGATTGCGCTCACTGAGGGTGTACAAACTCCGGAGGGGATCCTTCATCCCAAGCACTATATCGTTGCGGCGTGCAGCCAGATCCAATATATATATCACTACGGGGTGCAGCCCGATCCAATATATCTCGCTGCGGCGTGCAGCCCGATCTAATATATATCTCGCTGCGGCGTGCAGNCACCCCCCCCCCCCCACATATATATATATATATATAATAGGTTCCATGTAATAACTGTTGCGGCGTGCAGCCGATCCATCACTATCCTCACAATCCGGCTCTCGGTCTCGCTCAGTCATCACCCTCACAAACCACTCGGGCAACTCACCATAAATCACAGGGACTCAGCCCAAAAATTATTTTTCATTTGTTTGAAAACAGGTTGATAAACAGGATTAAAAAATGAACAAGTATAAATCATGACTGAGATTATATTTCTATCAAAACATTGTGAGAATAGTAGTAAAACACCCCTGAGGGTCCAAACAGGTCGGCACAAGGCCCCAAGCATGGCATACAGACCAAAATATAGTATAAATCTCTTAAATATGGAATGACATATGATTTCAAATCAAATACGCGGCTTAATAGGAGCTACGGGACAGACCAAGTCACAATCCCTACCGGTGCCCACCCACATGCCCGTCACCTAGCATGTGCGTCACCTCATTTATCAAAGCATTACGAAATATCGGGGTTTCATACCCTCAGTCCAGATTTACAATCGTTACTTAGCTCAAACAGGATGAAAAACTACTCCCTGATGCTTTTGCCACTCGACTCGGCCTCAACGCGCCCCGAATATATTCAAAACAGATTCATATCATCAAAATATGCTAAAGGGACAAATCTCACTCGAAAATAACCAATTTACATCAAAAATCCCAAAATTGACTAAACTCAAACCCCGGTCCCATGACTCGGATTCCAATAAAAATCACAAAACTAGAATCCTTACGCTCTCACGAGTTCATACATACAAAATACATCAAAATCAGACCCCAAATGGCCCCTCAAATCCCCAATTTATACTTTCCAATTTCAAGCCCTAATATCTCGAATTTCTCCACTAAAACATGATTAAACAAATGGAAAAAATCGCCATAAACACAAGATACAAGTTCCATGTTGCTTACCTCACTGAATACACTTAATTACCCCTTGAAATCCCAGCTCTAAGCTCCAAAATCCGTAAAAAATGGTGAAGAAATGAGTGAAATTCGCGAAGGAAACCTTATATAGGTTCTGCCCAGCACTCCCGCACCTGCGACCCCATGCAACGCACCTGCGGCGCCGCACCTACGGAAAATCCCTCGCAGGTGCAGATTCTTTCTTAAACTCAAAATCCGCATCCACGGCCTCCTACACGCACCTGCGGGCTCGCAGGTGCGAGCCAACCTCTGCACCTGCGCTCCCAGGCCAGGTTCCAAATTTCGCATCTATACAAGGTCTTCTGCACCTATGGTTCCCCGTCCGCAAGTGCGGCCACACCAGAAGGCCTGCACCAGCAGCCAATTGGCTGCATTTTCCAACTTCATACCTTCTAAAATCATCTGAAATCAATTCCGAGCCCTTCAGGGCCTCAACCAAAAGTACCAACAATACATATATCAATATATCAACCTAGTAGAACCCTCGGAACACTCAAAATAACATCAAAACACGAAATCAAATCCAAATTCAAGCTTAAGGATTTCTAAACTTCCGAAATTCGCCAACGATGCCGAAACCACCCAAACCACGTCCGAATGACCTGAAAATTTGCACACACCTCCCAAATGACACTACGAACTTGTTCCAACTTCCGTAATTTCATTCCGACCCCGATAGCTAATTTTCCACTGCCGACTGGAAATCGCCAAAAATCCAATTTTGCCAATTCAAGTCTAATTCTACTCCAGACCTCCGAATGACATTCCAAACACACTCCTAAGTCCCAAATCACCTAATGAAGGTATCTGATCCACAAAAACAACATTCCGAGATCAATTACCTATAAGTCAACTTTCGGTTGACTTTTCCAACTAAATCACCAATCAAAGAAACTAAGTGTATCATTTGTCTACACAACCACTCCAAACCCGAACCAATCAACCCAACACAAAAGAGCTGAACCGTACAAGAATGAAGTATAATTGAGGAAAAAGGGCTAAACTCTCGGAACGATCGGCCGGGTCGTTACAGCTAAGCCAGCTTGGAGGTCCCTGAGCTCCTCATCCTTCTTCCCACAAAGGAGCTTGAGAGCACCCCTCTTCTCCGAAAGCTTTTGAAATTCGGCCTCACACTGGTTTAAGTCAGCCCGAGACTTGAAGAAGGCCTATACGAGAAAATATGGAAGTTAGATATAAAGAAGGAAAAGTAAAAGAAAATTACAACAACATAAGTTAACACTTACTAGAGATAGAAGGCGTTATCCTCTTCGAAGAGGGTAGACGCATCGTTAAGGTCATAGGTATCATCGACCCCGGTAAAGCAATGCCTAAAAGGATCCTCTTCATCGGGGACTCCGCCTATGTCGGGGGTCCTTATAGCCTGAGCCTCTCTTATTGTCTCCTCAGAGAAGGCCGGTAGAGAAGGTGAGTGACCTGCTGTCACGCCCCCGAGAGAGTCACTCGGGGCGCTCTGTTCGGCTCTGGGGGTCTCAGAACCGGCCCCCTCCAGTATGTTTGTTGCTAGTCGAGGGATAATCTCGACCTTAGGAGATTCGGGGACTTTGCCCGAATCTTTCTTCGAAGTCTCCTTATCATGAAGCTGGGTCTCGACAACCGCCTCCAGTTTTGAGGCCTCGATGGTCTTCCTTGATTGAATCACCAGCGCCGAGTCATCACCCTCATTTTATTCTTCTTCTCTCAGCCTTTGGACCGAATCTATGGTGAGAGGACTGATTTTCCTTCTAGTCCTTCGCGCTAGATCACTTTTGGGTTTAGGGTCCTCGGACGACGAGACCCCCTTCCTCTTATTATCTTTCCCCAGTTTCGGAACCGGGGACTTAGTCTCTTCCTCGCTGCTCGGAGGCCTCAAAACCGCGTCCTTGTTTAGGCCTGAACAAAATGAAACTGAATAAGGAAAACAAATATGATTGATACCTCGAAAATAAGGAAGAAAAACTCATCTGATTATTTGCCTCCCATTTGCCTTTTGCCAAGTCACGCCAACAGCACTCATCATAAGAGGAAGTCGAGGCCAACTTCTGAACCCATTCCTCGAGGTCAGGAACCACTCGAGGCATCCAGGAAACCGCTGCATGACAAATAAAGAGGTTAAATTGAGCAAAAAATAGGAACACGGAAACTAATGAGTAAAGTGTTACTTACGCTTGGGGATCCATTTCTCAGGGAATGGCATTTTCTCCTTTGGGATAAGGTCGCAAGTCCTCACCCAAAAAAAGTGAATCATCCACCCTCAGTCCTTGTCCTCGTCGATACTCGAGAACAATGCCTTGGTTGCTCGACATTGAAGCTTGATCAACCCTCGAAATATTCGGGGTCGATATAACCTGATGAGATGGTTGAGGGTGAACGACAACCTCTCGATTTTGCTGGAGAAGAACCGGAGGATGATTACGATGCGCCAGAAGGAAGGATGAACTTGGCCAAGGGTCACTTGGTACCTCTTACAGAAATCTATGAATAACTGGATCGAGGGGACCCAATGTGAAAGGATAAGTGTAAGAACTTAGAAACCCCACCACGTGGGTGGTAATACTTTCTTTAGGAGAAGGGATATGTACAACAACTTCGTCCCCCAGTTACAATCCCTTTTAATGTCCTCGAGATATCTCGATGATCGAGCAGATATATCTCTACACGTGCTCGCATCGGCCGGGGACCGATGAAGGGTTCTCGAATTTGAAGTCAGATTTTAGGACACACGAGCCAGGAACATACTCATTAGAGAGCGGTTCGGCCGGCGTTTTATCACCGACCGGCTGTGAAGAAGCCTTTTCCTTTTGTGCAACGATTTTGGAAGTTTTTGCCATTGATACGCATAGGATAAAGAGGGAAGTGTTGAGTTCTGGTGGTTTGAAACTAACAAAGTTGGCAACAGGAGTGATGAAAGGGAAGAGATGAAGAGAGTTAAAACCTTAGGAGAATTGATAAAGATGAAAGTAAAAGTTTTGATTCAAAAAAAGAGTCCATATTTATAGAATTACGGTGACGGTTCGACGGCGTTAGTGGCTGACCGCCCACTGACGCGCATTACTGGTTTGGGGAGCTGTACCGATAGGACGTTTCAGTCACTTTCACCGCTTACGTCACGAGGATGACAACACTGTCTATCGAGGTCATATGAAAATCTAGGCTCAAGTCATTTTTTTATCATTATATTCTAAGAAACGAGGGGACTATCTGTATACGATAGAAATTGGGGTTACCCGATTTCATTATTTGATCGAGATTAGGACGTTATGTCGAAGAGATAAGACGTTGAGTAAGAAATCGAAGCCTCTTTACAGATCGAGGTCGATATCAATCGAGACCGGAAGAGATAGACTTCGAGTAATATCGGGATAGCTTTGTAATGGAAAGGGAGAGATATCCGCGAAGGGTCGAGGATCGTGGCGTGAATCTCGGAACGGATAATCTATAGCGGTTAATTAGTTGTTTGTACGATTACCTACTATAATTAGAAATACATCTTAATTAGGAATCCTCTATTATATAAAGAGGAATTCCATTCATTTGTAATGATCATTGCTTACTGAGGAAAATATATACAATCATTTCTTTCTTGCTTATTGCTCTACTTACTGTTTATCAGAGTTGTTTTATTCTTTATTGTTCTCACAATATCACCTCAAGGTTACTTCAATTTGAGGCCGAGGCTTCTCTTACACACTCGTTTGATTTATTTTACAATCTAATTCAGTCATTTATTTTCTCGTTTATCAATTGCTATTGGACGAAATAACATATCCTTAAAACCATAATATAAGTTTAATTGTTATCCAAATTTTAGGGTAAACATCATTTAAGAGACTTGATAGGGTGAAATTCTTCTTAAAATTATTGTAACCTTATTAAAGGATTACGGGGTGAGGGGCTAGAACAACCATGCTGGGGTAGGGGTTGGTTAAAAATCTTCACTTCTTGCTGGACGAGGGAGCTGTTATAAATAATAATCAACTTAATTAAGGTCTATGGCTGTATACATTTAAAATTGGGCTCACCCGATTTTGTTGATTAACCAAGACCAGGATGATGGATCGAGGGTCGGCCCCGTGTTATATCGGACTGAGACATGAAGATGAGGTACCGAGCTCGGAATTCGAAGTACCAATCGATATCGAGACCAATAATGATCGAGACCAAACAGGATAGGCATCGAGCATGACTGGAGATAGCATACTAACAGAAAGTTGAGTATCAATAACCGATCGAGGATCGTGGCGAAAATCTAGGAATAGATCAAATCAAGAACGGTTTAGATAATCATGGGATTTCGTTCTGTAATTAGAATTATACCATAAGTGGAATTCCTCTACTATATAAAGGAGGGGGTTTCTAATCATTTAATTCTTGCATATCAAAGAAATACAACACTTTTCTCTCTTAAATTCTCTTATTCCGCAGTTCAATTCATACTTCTTAAATATACTCTTAGTTGGTTTGAGGGCGGTCAAGCTCGACGGCCAAATTGCATTTTTATACTGGTTTGCTTAATGTTTCAGTCAATTATCAACATTAATTACTGTATATAAATTTGTTCTAGGTGAAATCATATATCCTTAAAATCACTTATAAATTTAATTGTTATACGATTTTAAGGGTAAACAGTTTGGCGCCCACCGTGGGGCTAAGGATAATAGTTATTTCTTAGTACTAATTCTCATAACACACATTGTTTTACGCTTGTTCTCGTAAGTGTTTTTGATTTCAGGATCAGCATGTCGAAATCTCAAACAGTACCCACACACGCCGACAATAGCCTTGGTTTTCATGGGGAAACGACAATATAGCCACCCAAGAACCGAAGTACCTCAGATTGGCGTCGAGGGAGTACCAGTTGCAGACCCCATAGACGTCAGTTACCACGTAGCCCTAAATGTGAATCTGGGCGTCAACCCCGAAAATAGCATCCGCAGAGACGTTCGACCAGCTGGTCAAGATGCACAGGGCAGCGAAAATGGTGGAGTCAGCCTTTGATTAATATTTGAAATGTTGTAGGCTCATCAAGATGCAATAGTGCAACTCCAAAACCAGAACCGAGCACCAAGTAGATCTGAACCAGAGCACTCACTAGAAGTTGTTCATAGAGGCGAACCAGTACCGGAGAGGTCAAACGCCAACGAATTGGGGACTGACCCCGCCATTATGAAAATTCTCGAAGAGCTTGCAAAGTGAATCGAATCAGGGGAAAAGAAGATCGACGAAAATGACAAAAAGGTAGAAACATACAACTCCAGAGCTGATCAGATTTCAGGGGCACCACCGATTCTGAAGGGCTTGGATTCGAAGAAGTTCATGCAAAAGCCTTTTCCCCCAAGTGAGGCTCCTAAACCTATCCCAAAGAAATTCCGCATGCCAAAAAATCCCAAGTATAATGGAACCACCAACCCTAATGAGCATGTCACTTCTTATACATGCGCCATAAAGGGGAATGATTTAGAGGACGGTGAGATTGAGTCTGTTCTACGGAAGAAGTTCGGGGAAACTTTATCAGAGGGGGAAATGATATGGTGCCACAACTTGCCGCCCAATTCCATTGATTCATTCGCCATGATCACAGATTCCATCATCAAAGCATACGCCGGAGCCATAAAGGTCGAGACTAGGAAGTCGAACCTCTTCAAAATGAAGCAGAAAGATAATGAAATGCTCAGGGAGTTCGTATCTCGGTTCCAGATGGAATGTATGGACCTACCCCCGGTCACAGATGACTGGCCCATCCAGGCTTTTACTCAAGGGCTGAACATACGAAGTTCGGTGGCCTCACAACAGTTGAAATAGAATTTAATCGAATATCCAGCAATGACTTGGGCCGACGTGCTTAATCGGTACCAGTAAAAAATCAGGGTCGAGGATGATTAGTTGGGAACTCCTTCCGGTTTCATTTATCCAAATAGCCCCGTCGGCAGAATTCAAAGGGATATCGACATAGAACCACAATTGAACAGATATCGGTATCAACCATATGGTGGAGATCGGAGAAACAACGGTCCTGGACGCAACCCTGTTCGAAGTGATCGAAGAAATGATCGAGGGTAGAGCTCCCGGGCTTATGAGTACGACCGTTTTTAATAGAAATTTCGATCCAACAGAATCACCACGACTATCAGAATACAACTTCAATGTTGATGCATCAACTATTGTATCGGCCATTGGACGGATAAAAGATACTAGGTGGACTCGACCATTACAGACTGATCTGGCCCAGAGAAATCCTAATCAAATGTGCAACTACCATGGTACTCATGGCCATAGAACAGAGGACTGCAGACATCTAAGGGAGGTGGTAGCCCGTTTGTTTAACGAGGTCCATCTTCGAGAATTCTTGAGCGCCGAGCTAAGAACAACTTCAGAGACAGTGATGCAAATAGGAAGAACGAACATGAAGAACCACAACATGTGATTCACATGATCGTCGGTGGGGTCGATATTCCACAAGGACCCTTATTCAAATGCACCAAGGTGTCGATCACGAGGGAAAAATGAACTCGAGACTATGTACCGGAAGTGACCTTGTCTTTCAACAACGAGGATGCAGAGGGAAAATCACAATCCCATAACGACGCACTGGTAATATTTGTTCTTATGAGTAGAATTAAGGTTAAATATATTTTGATTGATCCAAATAGCTCGACCAACATCATCCGATCGAGGGTCGTAAAGCAGCTCGGCCTACAGGATCAAATTGTGCATGCAGAGCAGGTTCTTAATGGTTTCAACATGGCAAGTGAAACCAACAAAGGAGAAATTCTCTCGCCAGTAAACATGGTCGGGACCATCCAGACAAAATTCCACGTGATTGAGGGTGACATGAGGTACAACGCCCTGCTCAGAAGACCTTAGATCCATAATATGAGGGCAGTGCCTTCGACCCTCCACCAAGTTCTGAAGTTCCCTACACCGGAGGGAGTCAAAACGGTGTACGGAGAGCAACCCTCCGCCAAGGAGATGTTCGCAGTCGACGAAGTGACACCGGTCTTAGCACTCTCAAAATCAAAAGAATTGGATTCGAAGGGAAAACAAGAGGCCAAATAGCGACCACAGGTACCAACCTCGACCCAATCGGAGGAGAAGGGGATAGACGAGGACTATGAGCATTGGATTCCTTGATCTTTTATAATTCCCGATGACTCCGACGCCACAAAGTCAACGGTCGAAGGGCTGGAACAAGTCATACTGATGGAGTACCTGTCAAAATGAAAGGTATACCTAGTAACGGGGTTAACTCCCGAGCTCAGGAAAAAACTCAATTAATTCCTTTTAGATAACATGGATTGCTTTGAGTGGTCCCACCTCGATCTGACAGGGATCCCACCGGACATCACTACCCATTAATTGAGCTTGGACCTGAAGTTCTATCAAGTAAAACAAAAGAGAAGACCCCAATCCGAGGTTAAGCATACATTCATCAAGGATGAGGTAAACAAACTTCTCAAAATAGGGTCCATTCGAGAAGTAAAATATCCGCAATGGTTATTTAACGTAGTGGTAGTCCCTAAGAAGGTAAATAAACTTAGATTGTGCATAGATTATAAAAAATTGAACAAGGTGCCCTAAATATTCTTTTCCTTTTTTGAATATCGAGCGTACGATCAATGCCACGACCGTCCATGAGATTCTCAGTTTTCTTGACGCCTACTCCGTGTACAATCAAATACAGATGAACCCGGAGGATCAGGAAAAGACCTCGTTCATCACTAAATATGACACCTATTATTCTAACGTAATGCCGTCCGGACTAAAAAATTCTGGTACAACTTATCAACGCCTAGTAAATCGAATGTTCTAAGAACAAATAGGAAGATAAATGAAAGTTTATATTGATGACATGCTAATTAAGTCCGTGCAAGCAGAGGACCATTTGAAACATTTGTAGGAGACTTTCGATATACTGAGAAAGTACAATATGAAGCTCAACCCAAAAAAGTGTGCATTCAGGGTCGGCTCGGGCAACATCCTCGGTTTCATGGTATCTAATCGGGGGATCGAGATCAAACCCGATAAAATCAAAGTCATCGAAGATATCAAAGTCGTAGATAATTTCAAGGTCGTACAAAGGTTAACGGGGCACATAGCCGTCTTGGGACGATTTATGTCGAGGTCTTTAGATAGGAGCCACCGATCTTCTCACTGCTTAAGAAGAAGAGTAGATTTGCATGGACTCCAGAATGCCAATAGGCCCTAGATGAACTAAAATGATACCTATCGAGCCTGTCGTTGCTTCACACCCCGAAAGCGAACGAGCAACTCTACTTGTACTTGGCAGTCTCAGAAATAGTGGTAAGTGGAGTCCTAATTCTAGAGGAACAAGGTACACAATTTATTATGTTAATAGGACCTTAGGCGAGGCCGAAACCCGATATCGACACTTGGAAAAATTAGTTTTTGCTTTAATAAACGCCTCTAGGAAATTAAAATTGTATTTCCAATGCCATCCAATATGTGTTGTAACTACCTATCCCCTTCGTAATATTTTGCACAAACCCAAACTTTCAGGTCGATTAGCCAAATGGGCTGTCGAGATCAGTGGGTACGATATCGAGTATCGACCCCGAACAACCATCAAGTCTCAAATCTTTGCAGACTTCATGGCCGACTTTACGCCAGCCCTCGTACCCGAGGTTGAAAAGGAGTTGTTATTAAAATCGGGTACATCAACGGGGGTGTGGACCCTTTTCATGGACGGTGCCTCGAACGTGAAGGGGTCCGGGCTGGGTATCGTTCTAAAACTGCTCACAGGAAATATAATTAGACAATCTATCAGGACTCCGAAATTAACTAACAACGAGGCCAAGTATGAGGCCATGAGTGCAGGCCTTAAGTTGGCTAAAAGCTTGGGAGCAGAAATCATCGAGGCCAAATGTGACTCCCTCCTAGTGGTAAACCAAGTCAACAGGACTTTCGAAGTCCGAGAAGATCGAATGCAGAGATACTTGGATAAGCTACAAGTAACTTTACATCGGTTTAAAGAGTGGACCTTACAGCATGTACTTCGAGAACAGAACAACGAGGTCGACGCCCTTGCAAACTTGGGGTCATCAGTCGAAGATGACGAACTTAATCGGGGATTGTCGTACAACTCGCAAGATCAGTGATTGAAGAAGGCCACGCCGAAATAAACTCTACAATTTTAACATGGGATTGGAGAACCAATTATATAGAATACCTAAAGAAAGGGAAGCACCCATCGGATCCAAAGGAGTCGAGAGCTCTATGCACAAAGGCAACACTTTTTACTTTGTCCGATGATGGAACACTATTTAGGAGGATGTTCGATGGACCGTTGGTGATATGTTTAGGGCCGGGAGATACCAACTACGTCATACGGGAGATTCACGAAGGCACTTGTGGAAACCATTCCGGTGCCAAATCATTTGTTCAGAAAGTCATCAGGGCAGGATACTACTAGGTCGATATGGAAAAGGATACAAAAGAGTTCGTTCGAAAGTGCGTCAAATGTCAAAGATATGCGCCAATGATTCACCAGCCCTGGGAACACCTCCACTCAGTCAAATCCCCCTGGCCGTTCATGAAACAGGGAATGGACATCGCCGACCCTCTCCTCTCAGCCCCAGGTTAACCTCAATTTATTTTATTTATGACTGACTATTTTTCTAAGTGGGTTGAAGCACAGGCAGAGAAAAGAAAGTCATAGACTTCATTTGGGACCACATTATATGTCGATTCGGGATGCCTACCAAGATTGTGTGTGATAATTGAAAGTATTTTAATGGTAGAAAAGTGAGTTAATTTCTCGAGGATCACAAGATCAAAAGAATTTTGTCGACGCCTTATCACGTTAGTAGGAACGGACAAGCCAAATCAACCAACAAAACTATTATCCAAAATCTTAAGAAGAGACTGACCGACGCCAAAGGAAAGTGGAGAGAGATACTGCCCGAGGTTCTTTGGGCGTACCGCACAACATCAAAGTCGAGTACGAGGGAAACACCATTCTCTTTAGTTTATGGTACCGAAGCCCTTATCTCGGTCGAGGTCGGGGAACCTAGTCTCAGGTTCCAATACGCTACAGAAGAATCAAATCACAAGGCCATGAATACGAGCCTAAAGTTGTTGGACGAAAGACGAGAAGCCGCCCTCGTTTAATTGTCCGCACAAAAATAGCAAATCGAAAGGTACTACAATCGAAGAGCAAATCTTCGACATTTTAAAATCGGGGACTTGGTGCTAAGAAAAATCACCCTCAATACTCGAAATCTGAATGAAGGAAAATTGGGTCCAAATTGGGAGGGACCATATCAGGTCCCCGACATCATCGGTAAAGGATCCTACAAGCTCGGCACGAAGAACGATGAACAGTTACAATAATTGGAACATATTGATCCTAAAATGATACTACTGCTAAGGTACGACCTTTCCATTTTCATTTATATCTCAAACTAATCATTGCAGGTGTTTGATCAGGAACGGCGGTGTATCCTTCAACATGAAGTCTTTAGGTATGAAAGCACGTGTTGCACTCTTTTTCCCTAAGATCAGTTTTGTCCCAAATGGGTTTTGCGGCGAGGTTTCTGCAACCATTGATCATGCTAACTTAGAACAATTCAACAATATCTGAGGCTTCTTTACAATCAACCTCGAATACTGGGGGGAATTACCCTCGGATGTCAATTTTGTTGCAAGGAAATTACTTCATGACAGCGGGGTCTCGATAGGTAAATTTTGTAAGGGTCAAACGGTCGAATGAACCGTGCCCATATAGGTTGCTCGAGCCCAAACATCGAACATGTACGCATGTATAATAATCTATTAGGAGAAGTATTTTTCCGTGACGATATCTCATGCCTAAGAAAAAATTTCTACTTTACAATCTCGTACTATTGATCTATTGTGTAAGCAGGCTTAAGGGCCGATCATAACTGAAGTTTGAACAACTAACCCCACACTCGGGCACTGCCGTCCGGAAAAAAAAAGAGATCGGGCAATTTATTAAAATTTTGAGATTATAAGACCTTAAAGGCAACCCTCGATTCTTATAGGCCACGGCCACCCTACTCGGGGAACTACACTTCATGCAAGCTCAAAGTGAAACAGGAAAACAAGCCAAAAGAGGCAAGTCCCAAATAAAAGCCTACAGCTGAATTAACACAGTTCAGAGATGTCTGAATTCTGTAATAAAATAGGCCTTCAAATATTTTCATAAACCGGTTAAAAGGTCTACCCTCGACAAATTACAAGGGGCTTCTATAATATCAAGCCTCAAAAACTCTACAGAGTACAAAATTTTTCGAACTCCATTTCCTTATTTCGTGCTAAGGCATTATGGATTTTATGCAAATGATAAAACAAATTTCAAATTGAAAGGGGAGAAAGTCATAAACATGTTTTTACAATGGCCATATCGGTCTAATACAAAAGCCTTAGGTTTTTTTTTTTTTTTTTTTTTTGAGTTTGAGAGATCTTCCTCACTCAAACAAAACCTAAGGGTTACCTTACTTCGAGTTTGAGCAAGCACTCACTCGACAGTAAACACTATATTAGTTCGGTTTCGGTCAAACTTCCTAAGCCTCGAACCTATGAATGCAATTTCATAAGACATAAATGAAACAAAAATTTTATAAGGCAAGAATGAAGTAAAGAAAAGATTTTTTATATATAAATTTATTTACAAGGGCAACATGGACCGATTAGGATTCTATACAAAAATTCAAAAAGAAAAATATTAAGTGCCTAATGTTCTCCCGGAGAAACATCTTCAACATCGGGTTCTTCCCCACTCTCGGACCCGCTCATGCTCCCGGAGTCATCATCATTGGTAGAGGCTAATGCTTTGGCTTCGGCTTCAAGCTCTTTGGCATTTTCAATCTCGGCAGTGAGATCGAAGCCACAAGCATGGATCTCCTCGAGAGTCTCCCTTCGAAACTGTCACTTGGCATGCTCGGCCACCCAATACACTTTTAGAGACATCGACAACTTTCTTTGCTCGAACTTGAGCGGCTTCAGCATCAGACCAGTAAAAGACCACGATTGCTTCAGCATCTGCCTTGGCCGTCTCTGCCTCAGATTTGGCCGCTGCAAGTTCGAGGACCAGCTTCTCCCAATCAGAGGTTACTGAACCCAACCGAGTCTAGAACACCTCAATTTTCTTGTCTTGCACCAAGTTTTTATCTTTCAAACTTTGGAGTTGGCTCTCAGCCGAAGTTAGTTGAGCTCGAGCATCCTCTCTCTCTGAGGCAAGACGGTCCATGTTTTGCTCCCATGCTATGGTTTCTGCCTTCACCGTATCTAATTTTTCACGAAGTTGCCCGATTATATCGAGCTTTTGTTGGACCTATGAGATCAAACTGTTAGCCTTCATGCCCGAACCGATGCCATAAAATTCTAAGATTCTTATTACCTTCTTGGTCAGGTCGCTTTGTTCCTTCTGAGCCACAGCTAGCTCAACTCGAAGGTCCTTGGTTTCTTCCTTTTTTTCTCACTGAGAAGCTTGAGGGCGTTTCTCCTCAATGAGCCCTTGAATTTTGGCCTTGTATCGGCCCGGTTCTCCTCGATATCTAGAGAAGGATTCATGATGAATCACCAAGTCCTACACAAATAGAAAAAAAAGAGTTAGGCAAGAAGAGAAAAACACAAGTATGGAAACTAGTATTGAAAAATGGAGTTGGGGTTTACCTGATTTAAAGCATGATGGGCCTCGTTAAAGAGACACGATGCTCCTACCTCGTCCATCAGAGCTTGGTCCTCCTCAGTGACCAATCCCTGAATATAACCAGCCACCCCTACAGGGGCGGCAAAAACTCTTGCATCCTCCAGGATCGAGATAATGATTTTCTGTTTACACTCAGGATTGATATTGGGGGCCGGAAACAGGCTGGTCAATCTGAAGCTTGAATAAGTTCCACCAGAACTCTTCCTCGGTATCTCTAAGTCATTAAGGCCCGCAATATCTTCGAACTCAGTGAAATAACCACGGAAAGGGTCCTCCTCTCCGTGGACTCCTTCTATGAAAAGATATTTATGGCTTGAGTCTCCCAAATAGTCTCCTCGGAGAAGAAAGAAGCGGTGGGGAGTCTCCAATTTCTATTACCCCAATTGGGTCTCTTGGCGAGTTCTCTCCATCTCGAGGAGCCTCGAGACCGGCCTCTATAGTCATTTTTGCCGCCTTCTCACCTCGAGATGAGGCACCTTCGGCCTTTGCGGCTCAGGGACTTCACCCAAGTCTCCTCAGGAGGCCCCATCAGCTCGGGGTAGAATGTTTACGACTCCTACCGACTCAGTGGCCTTTTAAGCTTCGATATTCGTCTTTACTCGGGACACCAGTCCGTAGTCGTCTTCTTTTTCTTCTTCTTCTTCTTCTTCTTCCTCCACCTCCCTTAGTAGCTTGCAGATGGTTAAGGCTGATACCATGTGTTGATGTGGGAATCGGTTCTTTGGGAAATGATGGGATGGTGAGAAATTTTGTTCTAAGGTTTATCAGTGTGGGTGGAAGGAATAACCTTCAGTTGACATGGTGTCGTCGGGCCTATGTGGATTTGGTGATGTGGGATAACCCACGAGTATATGTATCTTGAGTTCATTCACTGATTTGATGGCTTCAGAATTTTTCTTGGCATGTTCGAAGACGGACGTTTGTTTAAGAAGGGGAGAATGTAATGACCCGACCGGTTGTTTTGAGAATTAACATCTCGTTCAGTGGATTAATGTCTCGAGTAGCTTCGTGTTATATATTATGACTTGCGTGTGTAGTCGAGTTCGATTTTTCGGATGATTCAATATTGATTTGGAATAACAATTCTTGTTATAGAAGTTTAAGTGAAAAGAGTTAACCGGAGTTTGACTTTTGTGATGACGACTCTGGAATGGTGTTTTGATGATTCCAATAGCTTTGTATGGTGATCTTGGACTTAGGCGTCTGTCCGGATTTGGATTGGGAGGTCCGTAGGTTGATTTGATGCATTTTGGCAAAAATTAGGAAGTTGAAAGTTTGGAAGGTTGAGAGGTTTGACCGGGAGTTAATTTTGTTGATGTCGGGTCCGGATTTTGATTTCGGGAGTTGGTATAGCTCTGTTGTGTCATTAAGAACTTACATACAAAATTTGACTTTATTTCAGGTTGATTTGATATGATTCGACGCGAGTTCTAGAGGTTGAAAGTTCATAAGTTCGATTTAAGATGCGATTCGTAGTTTCGATATTGTTTGCTGTGATTTGAGGCTTTGATCAGGTCCGCGTAATGTTTTTGGACTTATTGGTACGTTCATACGGGGTCCCGAGGGGGTCGGATGAGTTTCAAATAGGTTTGGGTTGAGTTGCGCTCATTATTGATATTTCAACTTCGTTTCATCAAGCATATATCGTACCACATTAAGAAAATGTGCTCCAATTTCTATTTTGATTGAAGCATTAGATCCACATAGAAATTACGGAGCCAAAGAAATAAGAATCAATGAATTTGGAAATCGTGTGAGGGAGTTATGCTCATTTTAGTGTCGGAAAAGAGAATTGATGCTGGTACTTCGCAGATGCGAAGTTGGGTCCGCATCTGCGACCCCACAGGTGTGAGAAATAGTACGTAAAAGCAGAAATGACAGCTGGAAAGGCGCAGGTGCGGACTTTTTGTCGCAAAAGCGAAAATCTCTGTGCATAAAAAAAATCAGACCGCTTTCTTTTGGTATTTTGAGCATATCTTGAGTTCTAGATCTCCGATTGAGGTGATTTTTGCGGCGTTCATCTCGTATTTTCATGGAGGTCAGTATCTAACTATAATTGTTGTACTTTAATATGATTACAGAAGTTCATTTTTGAATTAATGCATATTTTGATTGGGGTTTGGGGATTTTTTTCAAGAACTTTTCTAAAGAGAATAAGTTAGTTTTGAACATCGATTAAGAGACGAAATTGAATTAAATTAGTTTGCTTGGACTCATAATTGAATGGATTTTTGAAATTTGTGGGTTTTATTGGGTTCCGAGGTGTGTACCGAGGTTGACTTTTTAGTTTTCATTAACGATTGAAGCTTTATTATCCGAAGTTGTTTCCTATGGTTTTTATTTATGATATTAAATTATTTTGGCTAGATTTGAGCCGTCCAGAGATTGTTTCATACGAGAAGGTCATTTTAGAGTATCAATTTAGCTTCTTTGAGGTAAGTATCTTGCCTAACTTTGTGTGGGGGAACTACCCCTTAGGATTTGATTCGTTTGTGCTAATTGTGTTATGTGAAAGCTGTGTACGCGAGGTGACGAGTACGTACTCACTCTTATTTGTAGAAATTGACTGGTTTAGACTCTTAGACTTCTTTTCATGTATTTATTTGGAATTGTTAGCACATGTTTTATATCTTTTATTCGCCATGTCTTCAATCACATACTTTATTTGAAGTTATCGTTACATGTCACATCCTTTACTTGTTGAATTAGCTCTTATATGCTTTATTTGAAGTTGTTACCACTTTTATCATTGTGTGATCTCTTTTATTCTTGTGTTACTATTAGTTGAAATTGTTGTACATGATATCCTTTTGTTGTCGGGTTATTCTCATGCATTTAGAGGTAGTACTATTTCGTGCCATCTCTCTTTCATTGTTAACCTAATTCATACACTAGAACCTAGAGTTTGGAATTTCATGGAGATACTTTCACGATTGAGTTTATCCTTAAATAATTAATTGGAATTGGGGTTATCAAAATTCATTAATATATTTTAAACTGAAGTTGTGTTAAAAGAGGGGTGTTGTTCCTTGTGAGTTACTTCCCGCTCGTTTTGTTGTTATTGAGATTTTATACATATTGTGTTTGAGTCGTGGGCTATATGTTGTTGAAATATTGATATTGTTGGATCTTCGGAAATGTTGTGGCCTATGGGAACTTGTGTTATGAATTGATACGCCGTGTTATTGTGTCGTTAGCATTTGTGAATTATTGTGTGGTTTGGTTATTGTTATGCGGAGTATAAGGGTGACATTTAACCGTTGTTGTTATGCGGGGTATAAGAGTGGCATCTCACTGTTGTTGAATATACAGAGTGATAAGGATAGCTATTGTGTTATTGTCAGTGCGGAGTGATACGGGTGGCTATTATACGGAGTGATACGGGTGGCTATCGAAGAGATAAGGGTGGCTAACGATATTATCAAGGTGGAGTGATACGGATGGCTATCAGTTGATAAGGGTGGCAATATCTGCGATGATGTGTGATGGCTTGGGGACATTGTGTTGGTAATTTTCGTGTGATGGTGTGGTTTTACTTGTGTTTTTCATACACCTTACGTGACTTGTTTTGGTGCTTCGATGAGCTACTCGATGTCCTTGATATTACTTGTTTACTGGGGCCACAATAGTACACTCGCACGAGCATACATCGTAGCTTGCCACTTATACTAGCTCAGGAGTATGAAACTTGACATTTACTGATTGTTGCCCATTTGTTCTTGTATTATCCGTCTTTATGTTTCTATTGAGTCTGTCACCATACCGGGTGGATTGTGATTGTGAGCATGTGACCATGCCAGGCGGATTGTGATTGTGAGCATGTGACCATGCCATGCGAATTGTGATTTTGAGCTTGTGACCATGCCGGACAGATTGTAATTTTGAGCCTGTGACCAAATCGGGCAGATTGTGCTTTTGAGCATGTGATCATGCTGGATGGATTGTGAATGTGATCCTGTGATTATGTATTGGCAGGTGAGTTATCCGTACCTTTTTTATTCGAGATGCGGTCACTAGGTGTCGTGAGTATATGATAGTGGGTTGAGACCCGTGACTTGTGACTATGAAATGAGGTATCAAGAAG
The DNA here is from genome assembly GCA_005239525.1 of Nicotiana knightiana. Taxonomy (NCBI): domain Eukaryota; kingdom Viridiplantae; phylum Streptophyta; class Magnoliopsida; order Solanales; family Solanaceae; genus Nicotiana; species Nicotiana knightiana. The sequence continues at coordinate 9,327 of ML387723.1, read as the reverse complement.
TGATTTCGTTGTGAATCTTGTGTTAAAACTTCTTGACTAATCAGTTGTCTTTTGTGTTCCTTATTTGGTTTCAACGGTATTTTCACGGTGTCCTTATTTCTCTACTATTTATATTACATGTTGGTTTTGTTGCCATGTACTGATTTTTGCTTTTCATTATTAGCTTTATATTTCTATACAACATAGGTATTTTATCTAGTGAGTGTTTTGATTGTACCTCGTCACTACTCCACCAAGGTTAGTCTTGATACTTACTAGGTACCAATCGTGGTGTACTCATACTACACTTATGCACATTTTTGTGCAGAGCCTGGCATTGGAGATATCAGACTCGGGCGGAGTCAACTTGTTGATTGCGAGGATTTAAGGTAGAGCTACTTGGTCTTTGCAGTCCCTTGGAGTCATTTCCTTATATTGTACTGTCGATTGTTATTTGAACAATATTTTATTTCGATCCTTGAGAGCATTCCATGTATTAAGCTAGAGTTTGTGACTATGTGTTACCAAATCTTGGGAGGTTGTTATGATCATTGTCGCGTAGGCTTATTCCGCTTTTGTTACGGAATTTATTTTAAACTATGTTTGAAATTATCATTGTTAAACTGGTTTAACCGTTGTTATTAATCGTCTTACCTAGTCTTACATACTAGGTGCCATCACGACTCCCACAATGGATTTTTGAGTCGTGACACTAGTAATGTGTTAGGCTCCATCACGACAGGTTGAGATTTTGGGTCATGACAGATGCTTAGAAGATACCACGTATGTCTAACTCGATGTAGAGCTGCATACGGTTCACAGGCCTTAGAGTCATATTTCCATTTTTGTTGTATTGTTTTTACTTTTCAGACAATATTGTATTTCTTTCAAGATAATGTATGTAGTAAACTGTAGAAGTTCATGTACTTGTAACTTCATGTCTTGGGTTAGTTGAACAGTAGTGTTGATCTTAGACTTACCATGTATACTTCTAAGTTGCTTTTACATTATATTATTATCTTGTTATTAGTCGTAAATTGCAGTTCTTTCGTATTTTCTGTTGTGTTTTGGCTTTCCTAGCAAGCGGTGCTAGGCACCATCATGACCCCGATTTATTGGAATTTTAGGTCGTGACAAATAGTAATGCCAAAATAACACTAAATGCCTATCACGCCCAAAATATTTACCCGGATTTGCCCATTTGGAAATTAATTACAACTCCCACCTAGGCAATCCAAACTTATTACCCGTAAATTCACTTGCCTTTTCCCTTTTAATTTGCTTTACGCTTTTACCCAACGTGAGGGGCTAATTGAAAATGCAAATCTTTTTTCGTTCTGTTTTATTCTATGACTTGAATTTTAAGATTTCTGACTTCAGCAAAACATTAATTTTTCATTGGAGGACCTTGAAGCTTGAAACTCATAAATTAGGTTTGTTGAGTTTGTGGTTATTTTGATCAGATTCTGACACGGTATGTTCGAAATGTTAATTGGAGGATGCGGCTATATGCTGAGTCAATTGGTGGAGATTTTAGAGTAGATTTTTAAATTGTGGGTTGAAATTGAGTTGAACTAGAAAAGAAGACAAATTTGTACTGTATACCAAAATGATATACTGTAATAGTATACAATAATTAAGTCAAGAGTATATAATTAACTACAATAGTAATTTTGAAGGAATAAACCAATCTTCTCTATATCAAATTAACATTTTATAAATCATTTTGGTTAACCCAATTGTGTATAATTTATTGCATTGAACTAGCAAAGAAGAATTTGTATTGTATACCAAAATGTATGCTATATACTATTTTGATATACAAGTCATTCCGATGATATACTATTAAAGTATACTATATAATGTAACGGTATAGTCTTACAATTAGGTCCTTTTAGAATTTTTTGAATATTTTATTGACAATTGATATTATTTTAGTTTAATAATTGAATTAAAAAAATCATTTTTAACTCTTTGCGTAGAATTGTATACCCTGTTGGTATAGCTATATACTATACTGGTATCGTATGTTACTTGAAATATTTTTTGGTTGTATTAGTTATATTTAATTGGTAGACTATTTAATTTTTCTTTAGTAATAGTAGAATAGTACTTAATCTTGAATTTTTTTGTTTTCCTTTATGCATGTGTATTATGTAATCATTTTGATTTTCTCTTTATGCGTTTGTTTTATGTAATAGTATTTAGTACAATATATATTATTATATTAATATGTGGTACCCTATTTTTTGATTTTTTTTCATATACGTGTGTATTATTAATAGTAGTATAGTCATATATAGTTGTCTGAAATTCATTAGTAGAACTGTATACCCTATTGGTATAATTATATGTCATATTGGTATCATATGGTAGTTGAAATATTTTTTTAGTTGTTTTAGCTGCATTTTTAAGTGAATTCTATTCTTAAATGATTTATATGATCATGTTTTGCTGTGTTAGATTTTTTTTGTACCTATGAACATAGATTTTGTGTATTATGTAAAAGATTTTATGGTTATATGCAGTTATTGGAACGACTCAGTACAACTATATACCCTATTAGTATAGCTATATACTATATTGGTATCATATGCTAGTTGAATTATTTTTTGGTTGTATTAGCTGCATTTAATTGGTACACTATTTGATTTTCTTTTAATAATAGTAATATAGTACAATATCTTGAAACACTTCATTATATTAACATGTGGTACACAATTTTTTATTTTTCTCTTTATGCATGTGTGTTATGTAATAGTAGTATAGTCATATAGTTGCCGGGAATTGACAAATAAAACTATATACCATGTTGGTATAGTTATATGCTATATTGGTATCATATGGTAGTTTGAACATTTTTTTGGTTATTTTAGCTGCATTTTTAAGTGAATTCTATTCTGAAATTATTTTATATGAACATGATTTGCAGTGCTGGAATTTTTTGGTGCCGACGAACATAGATTATGTGTATTATGTAATACTTTTTATAGTTATAGGCAATTGTTGGAACAACCACATACAACTATACCCTTGTTAGTATACAGAATGCACAAGTTGCTTTGCGAATATTTAGTTTGCAATGCGAGCATGTAATTTTCTCATACTTTTATTGCATCTTTTAATGTTTTGGTATAGTAGTATAGTCGCATATAGTTGTGGCTATATTCTAGAGTAATCATATATTTTGTTAGTATACATGTATACCATATTAGTATCATATGGTACTACAAGTCTTTTTTGCTACTTATACTTTTATTGTATTTTTTAATATTTTATTACCATTTTTATTCTAACTAGTATATATAGAGATTTGGTGGCCGTAGATTATGTTTTCTTGCTCCATAACTGGTTGTGTTACTACTAATGGTAGAGTGTGTACTGATATTTGTAGGGAAGGAGATCAAGGTTTGTATAGCAATCACGTGTTGATTCTTAGAATCTGATTATGTAATTTATGGTGCTCAGTAGCAGTCAGTTGATATTCAGTGAATTAAATCAAGTGAACTTTGATATTATTTCAGTTTAATAATTGAATTAAAAAAATAAACATAAAAGATAAAAGGTATATTATACTAGTTATATTAAAAAAAATATGAATAAATACTTACTATATCAGTTATTTTTTCTTATTGTATAAAAATAAGAATAATAAAAAATAGTGAAAACATTAAATGAAATTAGATTGTGAAGAGAAAAAGAATATAATAAAAAGAATTTAAATAAAATTAGAAAAGGAACAAAAATAAAGAAAATAAAAGAAAAAGGTGTTAAATGGAATTAGAAAAGGAACAAGAAATAAAAAAATAAATTAAAAAATAAAATAAAGAAGGAGTCAAAATTGAGCGTGAAATAAGTTATGTTAAAAATAACAATAATACGATTTGGGCAAAAATAAATAAATAGAAAAAGAGGAAAAAGAAAAAAAAATAGAAGAAAGAGAGAAAAAAAAGAAAAAAAGAAAAGAAGCACAGAAATAAAAAAGAATTGGAGAAAAACGAAAAAATTCCCCACGAAAACTACTATGAGTAGAAAATGTAATTTGTTTGATGGGTAGAAAAACAAATGAGTAGATAAGAGTAAATAGTTTTATTTTTGTGGATAACTGTGTCATTCGCCCATGCTTATAGTGATCTTAGTTATATCTGTTTTGTGCTAAAAGTTATAGAATTAATATTTTTATATTATTAGTAATATTAGAAGTTCAATGCAATAATTTGGAGGAAGGAGGAACAAAACTGGACGTCAACATTAGGGTGAGCATATATTAAGACATACATGCTATTTTGTGCCAACACTATATATGAGAAACTTTGACTAATTTTGGAGGTTAGGTGTCCTTTCTGTAGAATTTTAGTATTTACGTTTCATTACAATTTGTCTAATATTGTTCAATGTCCTAATATACTTTGCAAGATCGAATTGTCCCTTCGTTTAGTACAATGAATGAAAGGACTTGAAACTGATCTCTTTTCGTCTTTCATTTTTTTTTTAAATATCTTCCACCCTTAAAGAGTGCATCGAGACAATTTTAATTAGATTTTGTTGAAATAAAGATAAACGAAACGTAAGCAGAAAAAAATTTTAAAAATGAGAAAAACTTATGGTTGCGCCATATCATTTCTTCTTACAGAATTATATATATAATATGTAGATCCCCACAATTTACTTCTCCTAGGTTTTTGTTAAATATGATAATATTAATAATAATATAATATCTAATCATACTTATCGTATTCTTATTGGCAAAATAATCTCAAAAGAGAATATACGCGTTGTGTGTTATATTTCTAGTTTAATAATAATAATAATAGTATTTATCGGGAGACAACCGAATATGCCATTCTCAATTTGACTAAATTGTCTTCTGTCGCTTCTACATGTTACTTGGACAATGTTTGATACATGCTCGGGTAGGAGTATTATAATATTTTAATTAGTTCACTAAGCAACATGTTAATTTTTATATAGTTGGAAAAATTTATCAAGTTTTTTCTTTTATTAAATAATTCAATGGGTGAAAAAGTAAGTTGGTAAAGACCGGTGTAACTATTTAAATAATTAAGTTGGTAAAAAGTAAGCGTCAATTATTTTAAAAAAAAATTGTATTTGTGCATCCATTGTATTAATTGATCACGTCCTGATGTTCGGCAAAAAATGTACATATTTACTTATTATTGTCTCATATTCTAGTACTTTTAATCGTCGTTTGAGTATTAATTATATAACTTTGTGCTTAATATTATATTTTAACTGTGTAAAAATAATAGAATACAATTGCTGAAAGAAACGAAGCAAAGGAATTGAATAGGCAAAATATATTGGTTTCAGCGCCAGGACCAGCGCTTGGCGCTGCCCTGGACGTCGTGTTGAGGATTTTTTCCTAGTTCGCTCGTGACAAGGTTATTTCGGTCTTACACGACCCCAACTCGTATAAAAGGGGTTCTAAACCTAGTTTGGAGGGGATCTAACATACTTTGAAGGGGAATTCACGTGGAGGAACACCACCACGCTTGGAGGAGGCTTCTAACTAGTTTTTCTTCTCTTCTCTTCCTTTAATCTCGGAATTATTAGTTCTGCAGTTTTGGGTGCTACATGAACGTTGTAATTTGAAGCTTGAATTGCTCTTATTATTTTATCATATTGGTTTATTTATTCAATCTTGCGCTTAATTATTTGATTGCTTCATCACCAATTGAAAACTATCTACGAATCTAGGATTGAACTCGGGAGAGAGAATTCTAGATTGCATATAAGATCGAGTAGAGCAAGATCTTAACTCTTAGGGAGGGCAGATTTTCGGTTAGGATAGGAATATACCTAATCGCCTTACTTGGTTACTATACAGGAATTATTAATGCGTTCTTGTTAATCCTAATTCCATAGGAATATAGGTGTTAGGCTAGCTTGAATAGACGGGTAGTACTTCGGGAGAAGGCTACGAGTAATATTAACCTTGTCAACCAATAAATCGGATAAATTAATTAGAAGATTTAAGTGGAAGACTAAACGGGATTGTTAGCTAACTCATAGCTCTAGAATATCAGATCATCTTGAATTCGTGTCTAATTTCGCCAACTTGTTTCTTTAATCTCTTAATTTGCTTCTCTAGATTAGAGTTAGTTAAATATTCATACTTTAGGAATCACTTAAATAGATTAATTGTTTGGGTTTAATTTAGTTGTTATTAATCACAAGTCCATGTGGGTGCGATATCTGGACTTACAATCCTATATTACTTGTTGACCACGTATACTTGCATGTACGTTTGGGAGCAACAAGTTTTTGGCGTCGTTGCCAGGGACTTAGAAATTAACTGTTTAACTAGATTCGATTTTTACTTTTATCTATTTAAGTTTTTAATTTTAGTTTAGTGTAGTTAGTATTATATTTTTTTTATATGGCATCTTTGAACGTATAGTGGTGGGATAGTAAGTATTCTTGTTTTTGTGATCCTTGTCCATATTGTAAAGGACCCCACTTGTGGCAATATTATAAAAATATTCCTAATACGGAGCTGTGTGCACCATCTCAATCATGTACTATTTGTGGCGGTAATTGGAGTAATTGTCCTAAGTGTTGTTATCCTACTTCAATCCCTTCTTATGTTGATTCTAATAGTTCTTGTGAATTTGACAGGAGTAACGAATTGGATGATGTTGAACATGATGTTCGCATTCTTGATATGCACATGAAATTATTAGAGGAATATGGATGTTTCGTGAGAAAATTACGAATGAGATACAACGCTTTATAGAAGGAAAAGCTGAAATGGGACAAGAGATCGACCAATTTGGCAGTTCTATTCGTGACTTGGAGGCTCAATTGAGTGTAAAGGTTGATGCGTCTAACGCCCAACAATCTAGTGATAAGTTGTGTGAAGTTGAAAAAGATCTTCTAGGCCAAATTGAGGAGCTAAAACGAGAATACCAATTATTAGACCATGTTCTTGTGGATGATGTTGAAGATGAGGAAGTTTCTATTATTGAGGATGTCAAAAATAATACAGTTTTGGAGTTGGGGCGTGTTGGTCCTCATTCTAATCATTTTTCTACAATATGTTTGGATGGAAACATGGAAATCGAGCCTTTGGAGAGATGCATAGATGAAGAACAAGACCTTTATATTCTGAAATTTGTGATGCTAAGGAGACAAAATGACATCCCTCATTTAAGGGCCAAGAAGTGCAATATGCGATACCTATTGTTTGGTTCCTTTATTTGTACACCACCGGCCCAGGAACGTGACAGAAAAATTGATGCCGAATTGGGTAGCAATTCATATCCTCAAAGTGGAAGGAAAAGTGGTGAAGTAATGGTGTCGTGCCGCGACGTTAAATTAAGCGCTTGTTGGGAGGAAACCCAATTTTATTTTTTCTTTTTCTTTTTGTTTTTTTATTGTGTTAATTCTTTTGTAGTGTTTTTTTTTGTAGGAGTACGAGCATGGAGTCAAAGCCAATAGGCATGTGCAAAAGCGAGCGTGTGGTTAAAACTAAGTGTGAGGTACCCGCACAATAGAATCATACCTAGGGGAAGTCTGAGTACCCGTGAGCTGCTAATTCTTCGGCCTTTGGCCTACCAGGGAGTCTCTTTTACCTTCTTGTTATTTATAGTGTGCATTGAGGACATTGCACAATTTTAAGTGTGGGGTGTAGTAAAAGAGGGAGAAGAAAATTTTTGTTACTTGTTTGATACTAGCATATTTAGGCCTCAGCTTGAGTAGTACTTTCCTCTGAGTGCTTGAGTAATGAATAATATAGCCGACTTTCTGACACCTAAGCTCAGAGTTGTGACTCTATATAGATTATTCTTATTTCGTTGTTCGCTATGATCTTGTCTGTCTTAGAGTAGTATTGATCCATCTTAATTGATACTAGTGCCATGTGTGGTGAGGATTTCTTGCATATATTTCATGCTTTGCATCTTAGTCTAGAACTTGTCCTGCATGTTATTGAAGCGAAATAAAAGTGTTGCTCTGTTTAGAAGATGATAATAGGTTTTCTTTGTTATGTCTTGTGAATTTTAACCTTTTCTGATATTGTACCACTAGTTAGCCCTTTGAGCCTGTAGTCTTTAGTTTGGAAGCCGTATTTTTATCTTAATCTGTTTGTTGAATCCTTAGTTTTTGCACCCTGCTTCCTTGAGCACTATTGCTTAGATTGTGATATTAATTGATGAATTTGAGGAAAGCAATGATTAAGTGAAAAATGGTGACCAACAATAGCTGGAAAATGATGAAAAGCCGCTCTTGCAAAGAATGTGACATGAAAAAAAAGAGAAAACAAAAAGAAACGTTCTTGATATAGGGAAATACTTGTGAAACAATTGATAAAGAGATGGATGAAAAATAAAATTAAGAGATGAAATAATAGGTGATGAGGTCTAAAAGTGCAAAGTGCTTAGGGAAGTGTAGGTCACCATTATATAATTCTCCTACTCATCCCTTAGCCAACATTACAACCCGTTAAAGCCTTATTTGATTCTATTCGAGCATGCTTAATCAGTAGAGATGTACATAATGGGCAAGCCTATGGTTCTTTGTGCATACATGTGAATTCTTTGTGAGTGCGAGAGTTGTTCTTTGATGCTAAGTCCTAAATTACATTCAATCTTTGATTTGAGAGTAATGACTATTTCTTCTGTGAGGGCACTTGTTTCATGATAGATAAGTGATGTTATTAGCTTCTTTGACAGAGTAGGTGAGCGCGCTTAGATTTGGTAAGTTAGAGTCCGTCTCTGAGGTTTGGAAGTTAAAAGTTTGGTGTTTGTCTGTCACTTGTATATCTTGCACGATGATATGGAAATGTATAGCTGATGGTTAGAGTTGCTATAGGGCCTAATTGTTAGTATCAACTAAGGGTGTAATTTGGGCCGGGCCTGGGCCAAATGGGTCCGGATCCAGCGGGCTAGGGTCAGGCGGGCCCGGGCCAAACGGTCCTAATGGGTGGAACCGGCCCGCTGTGGGCCTATGCCCGCATGGGCCTAGGCTAAGTGGGCTGGGCCCACGGGCCCAAACAGGCCTAAACAATCCGGGCTATTTTTTAAAATTTCTTTTTATCTAAGGCAATTTCTTGTAAATCTTGTGACATAAATCTTGTAATTAAATTTTAAAACACAAAAATAGAAAAGAGATATTCAAACGGCTAGTTTTTGAAAGTATAGCCGTTGGCTATTTTTTAAAAAATAATTTTTTTTATGTAATTATATTATATTATCTAAGGCAATTTAGTAAATTATATTATAATTATGACTTATGTCTTGTAATTCAAGTTTAAACGCAAAAAAGAAATGTAAACAAATATTCAAGGAAATGTCTTATAATTTTTATTAATACGACAATTAAAAAAAT
>ML387720.1:0-62626 GCA_005239525.1 Nicotiana knightiana | reverse complement strand
TCTATTCAAATAAGTTACATAATGTAAATATCACTACAAACAACTAGTTTAACAAATCAATTCAAAGCTAAAGCGCGAAATTAGGAAAATTGCCAAAAAGTCTCATGGGCCCACAACTCGAAATCAGGTAAAATTCACAAATTACGAACACCCATTCACCCACGAGTACACTCAACCAAAAATCATCAAAATTCGACGTCAAAATCCCTCTCAAAATTCGGATTCTCAATTGGGAAACTTTTCTCCCATTTTCAAATTNCCAACCACTTACCTCAACTGCTTAAATCAACTCGAAACCACATTCTTGCCACGAGTACCAAACTCCAAATGACCCGAATCTATTCAAATAAGTTACATAATGTAAATATCACTACAAACAACTAGTTTAACAAATCAATTCAAAGCTAAAGCGCGAAATTAGGAAAATTGCCAAAAAGTCTCATGGGCCCACAACTCGAAATCAGGTAAAATTCACAAATTACGAACACCCATTCACCCACGAGTACACTCAACCAAAAATCATCAAAATTCGACGTCAAAATCCCTCTCAAAATTCGGATTCTCAATTGGGAAACTTTTCTCCCATTTTCAAATTTTTTCCCACAATTTTCCTTAATTAGATTGAAGAACTTACTATAGATTGATGAAATACAAAGGAAATAGGATTAGGAATCGATACCTATTGGTCTCCTCTTCAAAATCCTCACAAAATCGCCTATTCTCGAGCTCCAAATTGATTTTAGAAGTTATGAACTCGAACCCTCGATTTTCCTTATTTATGCCCAGCGGTGCTTGCACCTGCGCTTCATGACCGCACCTGTGATCGCGCTTCTGCAGCCTGGGCTCCGCATCTACGGAAATCACTAATCTCCTCAACCTTTGCATCTGTGGCACTTTCTTCGCAGATGCAATTCTGCTTTTGCGGTCCATGAGCCGCATATGCGATCACTGACCCCTAAGCCTAAGACCGCACTTGCGACTCCTCTCCTCGCTTCTGCGGAACCGCACCTGCGGTCCAACATCCGCAGGTGCATAAATGACAGGGTCAGCAACACCATCAATAGCCTAAGTAAAAAATTCTTCCTGTTGAGCATCTGAAACACACCCGAGGCTGTCGGGTCCTTAACCAAGCCTACCAACCACTCCTATAACCTCTTTCGAACATAGTCGAGCCTCCAAACCACATCACATAACACCAAAAACAACAATTAAACATGAATTCAAGCCTAAGAACTTAGCATTTTTCCAAAATCAACAACGATGCCGAAACACGTCAAAACTACTCCGAATGACCTCAAATTTGACACAAAAGTCACAAATGTCACTACGGACCTACATCCACTTCCAGAATTTCATTTCGAGCCCGATATCAAAATTTTACCTATCGGCCGAAACCGCCGAATTTCTAACTTTCTCCAATTCAAACATAAATCTACTATAGACCTAGAAAACACATTCTGGATGCGCTCCTTATTCCAAAATCACTCAACGGAGCTAACGGAGTCTGCGGAATTCCATTCTGGATCCGTCTTCGCACAGTTCCGACTACGATCCTATTTCTAAAGCTTAAACTCATAATTAGGGACTATGTGTCCCAAAACACTCCGAATTCCATAACTAATCACTCCAAGAAGTCCCAAAAACATAAATAAACGTGGGGAAAGCAGTTATTAGGGGATCATAGCTCTAACTCTCAAAACAACCGGCCAGGTCGTTACATCCTCCCCCTCTTAAAACAATCGTTCGTCATCGAACGAGTATAAAGACATACCCGAAGCTGTGGAAAGATGAGGGTACTGGCTGTGCATATCCTGCTCGGTCTTCCAAGTCACCTCCTCGACCGGTCGACGCCACCACTGGACTTTTACTGATGCAATATTCTTTGACCTGAGTTTTCTAACCTGCCTATCCAAAGTAGCTACTGGCTTCTCGACATAAGATAGATCTTTGTCTAACTGGACTGAGCTAAAATCCGATACATGAGCTGGATCACCGTGATACTTCTGGAGCATAGATACGTGGGATACTAGATGAACTCCTACTAGAATGGGAGGTAAGGCAAGCTCATAAGCAACCTCCCTAATGCGCCGCAATATCTCAAATGGGCCAATGAACCTCGGACTCAACTTGCCCTTCTTCCCGAACCTCATGAAGCCCTTCATAGGCGATATCCGAAGAAAAACTCGATCACCAGTCATAAATGCCACATCTCGAACCTTCTGGTTTGCATAACTCTTATGTCTGGACTGGGCTGTGCGAAGTCTCTCCTAACTCACCTTCACCTTGACCATGGCATCCTGGACTAAATATGTGCTCAACAATCGGGCCTCGCCTGGCTCAAACCAACCCACTAGGGACCGGCACCACCTATCGTACAAAGCCTTATACAGCACCATCTGAATGCTGGACTAGTAACTGTTGTTGTAGGCAAACTCTGCGAGTGGCAAGAACTGGTCCCATGAACCTCTGAACCCCATCACACAAGTGCCTAGCATATTCTTAAGAATCTAAATCGTGCGCTCATACTGCTCGTCTGTCTGAGGGTGGAAGATTATGCTCAGCTCCACCCTGGTGCCCAACTCCTATTGTACGGCTCTCCAGAACCGTGATGTGAATTGAGTACCTCTATCTGAGATGATAGATACTAGAATACCGTGAAGGTGGACGATCTCTCTGATATAGATCTCAGCCAATTTCTCTGAATAATAAGTGGTCAGTACCAGAATGAAATGAGCAGACTTGGTCAGCCAAAAAGCATTGAACTTTCTCAAAGTCCGTGGAAGTCCAACTACAAAATCCATGGTGATATGCTCCCACTTCCACTCTAGAAGCTCAATATGCTGAAGTAATCCTCCTGGTCTCTGATGTTCATATTTAACTTGCTGACAGTTGAGACACTTGCCCACAAATCCAACTGTATCCTTTTTCATGCTTCTCCACAAATAGTGTTGTCTCATGTCCTGCTACATCTTCGCGGCACCTGGATGGATGGAGTACCGCAAGCTATGGGCCTCCTCCAGAATCAACTCTCAAAGTTCATCCACATTGGGCACACAAATCTGACCATGCGTCCTCATCACGCAATCATCACCTATAGTCACATCCCTGACATCACCTCGTTGGACCCTATCCTGAAGAACCAGAAGGTGGGGATCATCATATTGACGCTCTCTGAAGCGGTCATGAAGAGAAGACCTAGCAACCACACAAGCTAATACCTGGAGAGGCTCTGAAAGATCCAATCTCACAAACTGACTGGCTAAGGCCTGAACATCCAAGGCTAAGGGTCTCTTAACTGCCGAAAGATATGCCAGACTCCCCAAACTCTCCGCCGAGGACTCAGGGCGTCAGCCACTACATTGCCCTTCCCCAGGTGGTATAATATAGTGATATCATAGTCTTTAAGTAGCTCATACCATCTCTTTGACGTAGATTAAGGTCCTTCTGCCTGAACAAGTGTTGCAAAACTCTGGTGATCAGTGTAAATCTCACAGGTAAAACAGTACAAATAATGAAGCCAGATCTTCAGGGCGTGAACAATAGTTTCTAACTCGAGGTCATGAACTAGATAATTCTTATCATGAACCTTTGACTTCCTAGATGTGTAGGCAATCACCCTACCGTACTGCATCAATATTGCTCCAAGTCTAATCATCGAGGCATCACAATAGACAGTGTAGGACCCCGAACGTGTAGACAACACTACTACTGGGGTTGTAGTCAAAGCTGTATTGAGCTTCTGAAAGCTCTCCTCATAGTCCTCGGTCAACCTGAACGGAGCACCCTTCTGGGTCAATTTGGTCATAGGTGCTGCAATAGGTGAAAATCCCTTTACAAAGCGACGGTAGTACCCTGCCAAACTAAGGAAACTACGGATCTTCGTAGCTGATGACGGTCTACACCAACACTGCACCGCCTCCATCTTCTTCAGATCTACCTTGATCCCATCACAAGACACTATGTGGCCCAAGAACGCCACTAAATCAAGCTAGAATTCACATTTAGAGAATTTTGCATATAATCTCTTCTCCTTCAAAGTCTGAAGCACGATCCTTAATTGATTCTCATGATCCTCCCGTGATCGGGAATATACTAGGATATCTTCAATAAACACAATGTGAAGGAATCAAGATAAGGCCGGAAAACACGGTGCATCAAATGCATAAAAGTTGTTGGGGCATTGGTCAGCCCAAATGACATGACAAGAAACTCATAGTGACCATATCTGGTCCTGAAGGCAGTCTTCAGGATGTACAGCTCCCAAATCTTCAATTGATGATAGCCAGATCGCAAGTCAATCTTGGAGAATACTCTGGAACCTTGTAACTAGTCGAATAAATCATCAATGCGAGGAAAAGGATACTTGTTTTTCGATGTAACCTTGTTCAACTGTCGATAATCAATACACATACGCATAGAGCAATCCTTTTTCTTCACAAATAGTACCGGAGCACCCCAAGGTGATACATTGGGCTTGATGAAACCCTTATCAAGCAACTCCTGCAACTGCTCCTTCAACTCCTTCAACTCAAGAGGATCCATACGGTAAGGACGGATAGAAATGGGCTGAGTGCCCAGCAACAAATCAATGTCAAAATCAATATCTCTATCGGGCGGCATACCCGGAAGATCAGCTGGAAATACATCAAGGAAGTCCCTCACTACTGGGACTGACTCAACTGAAGGGGTATCAACACTGACATCTCTCACGTAGGCCAAATACGCTTCACACCCCTTCTCAACCATCCACTGAGCCTTAAGAAATGAAATGACCCTACAAGGAGTATAGTCTAATGTACCTCTCCACTCTAATCTCAGCACGCCTGGCATAGCCAGTGTCACGGTCTTAGCGTGACGATCAAAAATAACATAATAGGGCGACAACCAGTCCATGCCCAATATAACATCCAAATCTACCATGATGAGTAATAAAAATCAGCCATGTTCTCAAAACCACTAAGAGCAATAAAAAACGACCGATATACGCGGTCCACAACTATAGAGTCTCCCACGGGAGTAGATACATAAATAGGGGAACTCAATGAATCCCGAGATATCCCCAAATGTGGAGCAAAATAAGAGGACACATATCAATACATAGATCCTGGGTCAAATAAAATTGATGCATCCCTATGACAGATAGGGACAATACATGTGATGACTGAATCAGAAGCAACGGCCACGGAACAGGCTAGAAAGGGATAGTACCTGGCCTGGCCTCCCCCTCTAAGGCGGCCTCTACCTCCTCGACCTCAAGCTAACTGAGGAGGTGGATGGCAGCTGGGGCTGGAAGAATATCCGGAAGAACCGGTGGAGCACATGGAGGTTGATAAGACTGTGGAGGCGCACCCCTCCTGGATCTGGGGCAATCTCTAATCATGTGACGAGTGTCACCACACTCAAAACAACCCCTCAGAAGATGCTGCAATTGAGTCTGAGTCTGAATAGGAGCTGGCCTACTGGGATGGCCGATAATAGCACCTCGAACTGGAGGCATACTGGATATTGGCGGTGCATAATAAGGCTCTTGAGGTCTAGGAGGAGCTAGAATAATGCAGGCTGCTGTAAGAGCTGAATGAACAGAGCGACTCACAAAACCCCTACCATAGCGTGTTGCTGGTGCACGTGCTCCTGAATAATGACCAATCTCCTGAGAGCTCTTTGCCTCTCTCTCCTCTCTGTCCCGGGCAAAAATGCCCTCTACTCTCCTGGACATACTCACTGCCTACTGATAAGTGATATCCATCTCCAACTCTCTGGCCATACTGGTCTGAATACTGAGGTGGAGTACCTCAATGAAGAGAATAACCCTCTCTCTGACTGTGGCAACCAAAGCCGGTGCATGACGGGCTAACCCACTGAAACGAACTGATACTTCGACACAGTCATAGTACCCTGGTGCAACTGCTCGAATTCCGCACGCCAAGCTTCCCTGAGGCTCTGAGGGACATACTCTCGTTGAAACATATCTGAAAACTGAGTCCACGTGAGTGAGGCTGCCTCGTCCGGACTACTTAGCTCATAGGCACGCCACCTCTGATATGCCTCTCCCCTCACCTGGAAAGCGGTGAAAGAAACCCCACTAGTCTCCACAATTCCCATAGTGCGGAGATTACGATGACACTCCTCAAGAAAACCCAGACAATCCTGTGAATCTAACCCGTTGAAAATAGGTGGGTGGTACTTCTTGTACCTCTCAAGTCTAAGCTGCTCTACCTCAGAAGCAGCTACCCTAATCTCATACTGAACCGGAGCCACTGGGGGCATATGAATATAATTCGGGGCCTTATAAACCTGGCCCCTCTGCTCAGGAGTGCGGGCTGCGGGAGTCTGTGCCCCTCCCCCGGCCTGAGATGTAGCGGGAGCTATCAGAAGTAGTCCAACCTGAGCTAGAGTGCTGAACATACTCATGAACTAAGATAAAGTCTCCTGGAAGGCTGGAGCAACAATAGGAATCTCTGGTGCTGGCCCTCCAGCTAGAGCTGCTGGGGGCTCCTCTATAGTAGCTCTCGTAGGTGCTCGGGCTGCACCGCGTGGTCATCCTCTACCCCGAACCGGGCCTCTGGCGGCTCTCGTAGGGGGCTTAGGTTCCTGATTGTCGGTCCTCCTAGTACGGGTCCTCACCATCTATGGGAAAGAATAGAATAGAATTTTGTGAAATTTTGATGTCAATATTTCGCACGACGAGGAAATCAAAGAAATATGACTGTTCTTAACAGTTACATAGCCTCTTGAAGATAAGCACGGATGTCTCCGCACTGATCTGCGAGACACTAATAAACCGGCTTGTGACTTGTGACTTCTATGAACCTAGACGCTCGGATACCAACTTCTCACGAACCAATTTACCCTCCAAAGGTATCGTGACTGCACCTAGTATCTACGACTAGGTAAGCTTAATTAGCTGATAAAACTTAATTAGAACTATGATAAATAAATAAAACACATGGAATCTGAATAATCATACCGATGTCACTCGGCTCGTACAAAATATAACTCCCAAAGACCCAGAATGTCACAGACATTCACAAGCTTCTAACACTACTGTAGCTCTAACAAAAATTGGAAAGTACATAGGAAAAATCTCTATAAGATAGAATGGAAGGGGACTCGGCAGATTCTACGGACGCGGCAGAAATACCTTGTAGTCTCCTAGAATTAGCAGCAATGACTAACCACGAGGGTGATAGCTCGTACCTGGATCTGCACACAAAAACATGTGTAGGAAAGGGCATGAGTACACCACATTTGGTACCCAGTAAGTGCCAAGGCTAACCCCGGTCAAGTAGTGACGAGGTCAGGTTAAGGCTCTACTAGATTTCTAAATAAGTCAATTTAAAACAGTACAAAAGATATGTAATGTCTACATTAAGCAGTTTAAGAAAAATAATATGAAGTTTTACAGTAAAGAGAGTCTTCGGCTCGACACAATGTACCACAAAGTGGAATCTCCCAAGATACTGTCTCGTAGTTCCAAATGATTATGCAGTACATGGGGATCTCCCGGAATACATCTGTAGTCCCAAAATTAATATGCAGTACATGGGGATCTCCCGGAATACGTCCTTAGTCCGAATTTAAATATGCAATGCAGGGTCATCTCCCGGATTATGTCCGTAGTCCCAATTTAAATATGCAGTACTAGGGGATCTCCCAGATTACGTCTGTAGTCCTAAAGTAAATATGCATTACAGGGGATCTCCCGGTATACGTCTGTAGTCCCAATTTAAATATGCGATGCAGGATGAATGCGAGGAATAACATTAGTTTATATAGTTCATCTAAGCACAGGTAAGGAAAGTAGTAAACTAGCTAAGCATGGTACACAGAGTATCAAATAGACAACTAGACACGTAGGCATGCTTTCCTAAACTAAGAAAAATAGTTTCACACATTAAGGCACATTTAATAGAAGGAAGAACAGTTCATAATTTAGGAAGGGAAATATGGGATTTTTGAAATAATGGTTTGTGTACGTACTCGTCACCTCACGTACACGGCACCCAGATAACAATAAATGTCAAAAACAACCTAAGGGGAAGTCCCCAACGCATAGTTAGGCCAACCACTTACCTCAACTGCTTAAATCAACTGGAAATTGTGCTCTTTCCACAAGTACCAAACTCCGAATGACCCGAATCTATTCAAATAAGTTACATAATGTAAAAATCACTACAAACAACTAGTTTAACAAATAGATTCGATGCTAAAGTGCAAAATTTAGAAAATTGCCCAAAAAGCTCCCCGGCCCACAACTCAGAATCGGGTAAAAGTCACAAAATTCCGAACACCCATTCACTCAAGAGTACACTCAACCAAAAATAATCAAAATCCGACGTTAAAATCTCACTCAAAACTCGAATTCTCAATTGACAAACGTTTCTCCCATTTTCAAACCTTTTCCCGCAATTTTCCTTAATTAGATTGAAGAACTTACTATAGATTGATGAAATACAAAGGAAATAGGATTAGGAATCGATACCTACTGGTCTCCTCTTCAAAATCCTCATAAAATCGCCTATTCCCGAGCTCCAAATCGATTTTAGAAGTTATGAACTCAAACCCTCGATTTTTCTTATTTCTGCCTAGCGTTGTTTGCACCTGTGCTTCCAGGACCGCACCTGCGGTCCCCCTTCTGCGGCCTGGGCTCCGCATCTGCGGAAATCACTAATCTCCTCAAGCTCCGCATCTGCGGCACTTTCTTCGCAGACGCGGTTCCGCTCCTGCGGTCCATGATCCGCATCTGTGACCACTGACCCCTAATCCTAAGACCGCACCTGTGACTCCTCCCCTCGCTCGTAAATGACAGGTTCAGGAACACCAGCAATAGCCTAAGTCCAAAATTCTTCTCGTTGAGCATATGAAACATACCTGAGGCCCGCGGGTCCTCAACCAAGCCTACCAACCAGTCTTATAACCTCATTCGAACATAGTCGAGCCTCCAAACCACATCACATAACACCAAAAACAAGAATTAAACATGAATTCAAGCCTAAGAACTTAGCATTTTCCAAAAATCCACAACGATGCAGAAACACGTCAAAACTAGTTCAAATGACCTCAAATTTGAGACACATGTCACAAATGACACTACAGACCTACAACCACTTCCGGAATTCCATTTCGAGCCTGATATTAAAATTTCACCTATCGGCCGAAATTGCCAAATTTCTAACTTTCGCCAATTCAAGATTAAATCTACTACAGACCTCGAAAACATATTCCAGACGC
Source organism: Nicotiana knightiana (assembly GCA_005239525.1). NCBI lineage: Eukaryota > Viridiplantae > Streptophyta > Magnoliopsida > Solanales > Solanaceae > Nicotiana > Nicotiana knightiana. The sequence goes on along the minus strand of ML387720.1, from coordinate 53,395 downwards.
TTTCCTAACTCCAAAATCACTCAACGGAGCTAACAGAGTCGACCAAATTCTGTTCTAGATCCATCTTCACACAGTTCCAACACCGTCTGATTTTTAAGGATTAAACTTATAATTAGGGACTATGTGACCCAAAACTCTCCGAATTTCATAACTAATCATTCCGGCAAGTCCCAATAACAAAAACAAACATGGGGAAAGCAGTTATTAGGGGATCGGGGCTCTAACTTTCAAAATGACCGACCAGGTCGTTACAGCCCCGCATCGCACTCCTTCGCCGTCTTCGTCGCCGCTACTAACCACTGCCCAACTACCGCCCCTCCTTCTCCACCTCCTAAAAATTCTAGGTTTGAATTACAACTTATTTATTTTGTGTATAATTTAATGTTATGTTAATTAGTTATGAATTAGCTAATTACTATTTCAATTTGTTGTTTAACTTTTCATTTTATTGAAATCTAGGGTTTAGATCTTGTTTTAATTGATATGATTACATATGGTGTAAATTGAATGTTTAAGTTTGTATTGTTTTGAATAGTTTAGTTAGAATTGAATTATCAACTTTTAATTGAATTTAGTTTTTAAGATTTGTTTTTGTGAATTGAACTTTTAGGGTATGGGTTGAACTTTTAGGATATGAATTAAACTTTTAATTTATGTTTAAACTCTTAAAATATAAATTGAACTTTTAGTTTATGTTTAAACTCTTAGGATATGAAGTAAATTTATAGTTTATAATTAATTATATTTATTCTAATTTATTTTTTGTGTAATTGGGAAAAGATTAATTATCTTAATTAATAAAAATTATTTAATTAATTTATAATTATAGAATAAATTAATTATTTTATTTGTATATATGGAACATCGTACTTGGATGTACAATAGGGATTATCCTAATCAGCGGGGATTGCAGGAGGATTTTGTTGAAGGGGTTGATGACTTTATTATGTAACGACCCGACCTCTCATTTTGCTTTCTAGAACCCCGTTCCCCTAAATAAGGCTCCACATATGTGCTTTTACTGTTTATGTCTTGCGGGGATGGTTAGTTTGAGATTTGGAAGGATTCGGGTTGAAATCGGAACAACTAATTCCTTAAGTTGGCCTTAAAAGGCTAAGTTTGACTTCGGTCAACATTTTTAGTAAATGTAACGATCCGGTCGGTCTCTACGTAGAACTTGCATTAAAAATTACTGTTATTAACTTGTCATAGATAGGTTATTCTATTATTGATGTGTTAGAGTCGATAGTCTTGAAATCAGAATGGTTAATGAAAATTCAGTAACTTAGTATGTAAAGGATAGTCTTATGATGGGAAAAGTCAACTGAGAGTTGACTTATTGAGAAACAATCTTGGAATGCGGATTTTATGGCTCAGATATCTTCGTTAGGTGATTTGGGACTTAGGAGTGTGCTCGGAATATTTTTGTGATGTCTGGTGTAGAATTAGGATTGAATTGGCGAAAGTTAGTTTTAGTGATTTCTGCTCGGCAGTGGAAAATAGGCTATCGAGGTCAAAATGGAATTCCGACAGTTGGAACAGGTTCATAATGTCATTTTGGATGTGTCTGCACAATTTTAGGTCAATCAGAGTTGTTTTGGATAGTTTCGGCATCATTGGTGGATTTTAGAAATTTCAAGGTTCTTAGGCTTGAATACGATGTAAATTTGGTGTTTTGATGTTAGTTTTGGTGTTTTGAGAGTGCAACTAAGTCTGAATGATGTTATGGGATGTGTTTGTAACTTTGGTTGGGGTCCCGAGGGGCTCGGGATTGATTTCGGGTGATTAACGGGCATTATTGGACAGAAAAACACTGTTGTTTCTTGTATTTTCACAGGTGAAGGTTATTCACTGCGATTGTGTAGGTAGGTGTGCGATCGCGTAGGGTTAAAATGGACCAGGGTGAATTTTTTCAGTGCGATCGCAGAAAAAGGGTCGCGATCGCGTAGCTTTGGGGGTTAGTTCAGTGCGATCGCGTAGCTTTGGGGGTTAGTTCAGTGCGATCGCGTAGAGGAAAACCAGGCGCGTGGGGGTGAGGTCAATTGGTCTTCGCGATCGCGTGCATTGGGTTGCGATCGCGATCGCGTGCATTGGGTTGCGATTGCGTGAGGTTGGACTGCTGCAAACCGCGATCGCGTGGCTAAGTTTGCGATCGCGGAGAGGAAATAACTGGGCATATATATATTAAACCTTCCGCGACCCTAACACATTTTTACACCATTGTTGGGCGGAAGAGAGCTTTCTGAACGAATTTTGAAGGAGAAAATAAATGGGTTGCTTAGAGGTAAGTAATGTGATTATTAAAACTCGTTTATGGGTGATTATAGACCATAATCTGAGCGTTTAATTCATGAAAACAGTAGAAAAATGGGATTTTGGGGCTTGAGAATAAGAGACCTTTAGGGGTTGATTTGACGGGTCAAACGGACTCCGATTTTGATGTTCTTCATATTACGGAATCGTGGGAGGATGAAGAACACTCTTCTGTAAAAATTTCTGAGTTTTGGGACGTGGGGCCGGGGGTCGGGTTTTGACTAAATTCTGGTTTTTCAGCTAAATTGATGTTTTTTGATTGGGATTCACACCTTAAGCATAATTTGATGATAAAAATCTAAACTTGGTAGATTTGGAGAACTCAGAGGCCGGATTTAGAGGCAAAGGCACTGTGGAGTAGTATTTAGCCGGTTTTGAGGTAAGTAACATTTCCAAACTTGGTTCTGAGGGTTCAAAACCCCAAGCTAATTGATTTATGACTATTGTTGAGGTGACACACATGCCAACTGACGGACGCGAGGGCGTGCATCGGGTACTTTTGGCATGGCTTATCCCATGGCCCCACTTAGTGATTATTCCATGATGATATTTGTCCATCTATTAATGTTGTAATTGTGAACATGTTAGAAATCATGATAAGTATAAATGCTAGGCTTCACGCCGGAAATGCTGAGACCCGAGTGGTCATATATTGCTGTCTCATGTTGTGATTATTTGATGTCATATACTCAGTCCTGTTATAGAATATAATTTCATACCTCAGTCTCAGTATTGTTAATTACATGCATATTTATCATTGTTTCGGGATGATTGAGGCATTTGTGATCCATGTGAGTGAGACTGAAGAGTAATGACTGAGTGAGGCCGAGAGCCTATTATTGAGACAGTTATGAGAATGGACTGCACACTGTAGTGATATTTAAATCATGTCTTCGTTGGCTTGATATGGCGCTTGGGCCACTAGGGCCCCTCCGGAGTCTTTACAACCCCTAGTGAGCGCATATATGGAGGGATGGATCTTCCCTGGGCATGGATCTTGTCCAAAGCTGATGTTATGAGAAGGATGGATCTTCCCTGGATATGGAAATTGTCCGAGTGTTGTATTCCGGAGATGGATCTTCTCCGTGGGGGCTGGATTGGCCTTTTTCATCAGTGCATGGTGACTACGGTCACCGATGTTTATGCATATTCCGGGATGGAACTTCCCTGGGCCTGAGAGCCAAATATAGTACTGAGTGAAATTCTGTGGGAGAGTTGCGAGCACTATGTGCATATCAACACTGGTTTCATACATATATTTTATGATGGCATGTAGAGTATACTACCATACTTGGCATATTTACTCATCCTATTAAACTGTTAGCATGTCTAAATTCTGTACATTATTTATTGTAACAAAACTTAGGTTTTTTTCATCACTACTTCTCATCCCATAGTTTGGGTTCGTTACTTCTGAGTTGGTGTACTCACGTTACCCCTGCACCTTGTGTGCAGATCCAGGTACATCGGGACACGGTAGCGGATTTTGAGTGGCAGCCAGAGTTCCTATGGAGTTGTCGAGGTAGCAGCTGGCGATCGCGACCTCGCCTTCTCTTTCTTTATTCTACCTATTTCATTTATATGTTGAGACAATGTTTTCCTTTTCCCCTTTTCTTTGCTTTATGTTATAGTAGCTCATGACTGAGTGACACCAGATCCGGGGATTAGAGATTTAAATTTAGTTTTTATTAATAAATTCGTTTAAAAATCACATTTTTACTGGGAACTGAATTTAGCTTAGTTAAATAGGGAGGATTGCCTGGTTCCACGACAGGCGCCATCACGACTCCGAAATTGGGTCGTGACAAGATGGTATCAAAGCGCTAGGTTAAATAGGTCTCACCAGTCATGAGCAGGTTTAGTAGAGTCTTGCGGATCGGTACGGAGACGTCTGTACTTATCTTCGAGAGGATGCAGAACCTTTTAGGAAAAATCTCACATTCTCGAACTCTTGTCGTGCGAATCCATTGATTCAACCTGAAGGATAATTCTTTGAAATCCTTTCATTTATTCAAGCGCGCACGTAAGCGCTCGGTATCAGCCATGCACCGATGGCTTGTGACTTCCATGATTTGGGATATTTAATGGTTTGAGTTATGTATGAGCTTATGAAGGATTTAGTTGAATCCCACAACGGTATTGTGGCAGTGATAGCGTATAGGCATTATGGGTTATTTTTGTTTTGATCTATGACTTTGAGCCAAGTGGGGAGTCTGCTATGATTAGTTGGTTTCCCGATTAGGTGTTGTATTGGTTTTAGTTTGGGGATACTGTTAGTTCCTTGGGTGCTTATGAGGTAATGAGTTTTCTACATATGTTTTCTAGCAATGCTCTTGGGTGTTGGTGACCTGCGTAGCGTGGTTGAGTTAGGAGGATTCAGTTCTGACAATTTGGTTAGATATGTGTATTTTCTACCGGCGTGAGGAGCATAAGAGGTATAGTGATTTTTGCTTCTAGACCGAATCAAATGTAAGTTCTTAGCTAGTTGGGTACGTAATTGTTAATGGCAGGATAGTCCTCTCGCGTGAGTCTTTTACATAATTTGATTACGTTGGGGTGTTGTTGTTGAGTGCACGAGTTGCACAGGTTATGGCTTCGAATTGTATTGATGTGTCATGTCAGAAGAGGTCATTGGACCTAGAATGAATATTGTTAGAATTGTCTACAACATAGTTGGAAGGATAAGCATCGGGAGCCGGCTTAGAAATGTGCTATAATTCCTGTTTGGGAAAGGGGAGCTTCATGTCTGACTGATTGGACGAAATGGTTGTTAGTTTCTACGCGTTTCTGTCATCATCGGCATTATATGAAAGTGTAAGAGCAAGGCATTTCTTGATAAGAGGTTATGTACCGGTATTAGGTTTCTCTTAGCAGCTATTGTGATTAGGAGTTATCGCTATAGGTGTTTGAGTCACGCGGTGTATCATGTGATTTCATCTGGGGTGCGTATATGGCTTGTTACAGTATGCCCAGACTTATTCAGTTTATAGTTGTGGGATTTTGATCTTGCAAATTGATTCAGAAGTGAAAATGTAGTTCTAAGGTTTATAGGTCAAGATTGGATTTCAAAATTTTAACTGTTTTGCGCTATTAGACCTATATGGGGTAGAGTGACGTGGGATCACCTCCGAATATGTGCATGGTAGGTTACACAGCAATTTTGGTGGTGTTTGGAACAACTCTAGGCACGTTCGAGGACGAACATATGTTTAAGTGGGGGAGAATGTAACGACCCGGTCGGTCGTTACGTAGAACTTGCATTAAAAATTACTATTATTGACTTGTCATAGGTGGGTTATTCTGTTATTGATGTGTTAGAGTAGATAGGCTTGAAATCGGAATGGTTAAATGAGAATTCAGTAACTTAGTCTGTAAAGGATAGTCTTATGATAGAAAGAGTCAACTGAGAGTTTACTTATTGGGTACGATCTCGAAATGCAGATTTTATGGCTCGGAAAAATTCGTTAGGTGATTTGGGACTTAGGAGTGTGCTCGGAATATTTTTTTGATGTTCGGTGTACAATTAGGCTTGACGCCGCGAAAGTTAGTTTTGGTGATTTCAGGTCGGCAGTGGAAAATACACTATCGGGGTCGGAATGGAAATCCAACAGTTGGAACAGGTTCGTAATGTCATTTTGGATGTGTCTGCAAAATTTCAGGTCAATCGGAGTTGTTTTGGATAGTTTCGGCATCATTGGTGGATTTTAGAAATTTCAAAGTTCTTAGGCTTGAATCCGATGTAAATTTGGTGTTTTGATGTTAGTTTTGGTGTTTTGAGATTGCAACTAAGTTTGAATGATGTTATGGGATGTTTTGGTAACTTTGGTTAGGGTCCCGAGGGGCTCAGGATTGATTTCGGGTGATTAACGGGCATTATTGGACTGAAAAACACTGATGTTTCTGGTGTTTTCACAACTGAAGGTTGTTCACTACGATCATGTAGGTAGGTGTTCCATCGCGTAGGGTTAAAATGGACCAGGGTGAATTTGTTAAGTGCGATCGCAGAAAAAGGGTCGCGATCGCGTAGCTTTGGGGGTCAGTTCAGTGTGATCGCGTGGGGTTCATCGCGATCGCGTAGAGGAAAACCAGGCGCGTGGGGGTGAGGTCAATTGGTCTTTGCGATCGCGTGCATTGGGTTGCAATCACGTGAGGTTGGACTGCTGTGAACCGCGATCGCGTGGCTAAGTTTGCGATCGCGGAGAGGAAATAACTGGGCATATATATATTAAACCTTCTGCGATCGTAACACATTTTTACACCATTGTTGGGCGGAAAAGAGCTTTCTGAACGAATTTTGAAGGAGAAAATCAGTGGGTTGCTTAGAGGTAAGTAATGTGATTATTAAAACTCGTTTATGGGTGATTATAGACCATAATCTCAGCGTTTAATTCATGGAAAACAGTAGAAAAATGGAATTTTGGGGCTTGAGAATAAGAGTCCTTTAGGGGTCAATTTGAGGGGACAAACAGACTCTGATTTTGATGTTCTTTATGTGTAAAGAATCGTGAGAGGATGAAGAACACTTTTCTGTAAAATTTTCTGAGTTTTGGGACGTGGGGCCGGGGTCAGGTTTTGACTAAATTCGGGTTTTGAGCTAAATTGATGTTTTTTTATTGGGATTCACACCTTAAGCATAATTTGATTATAAAAATCTGAACTTGGTAGATTTGGAGAACTCAGAGGGCGGATTTAGAGGCAAAGGCACTGCGGAGTAGTACTTAGTCGGTTTTGAGGTAAGTAACGTTTCCAAACATGGTTCTGAGGGTTCGAAACCCCGCGCTAATTGATTTATGACTATTGTTGAGGTGACACACATGCCAACTGACGGGCGTGAGGGCGTGCACCGGGTATTTGTGGCCTGGCTTATCCCATGGCCCCGCTTAGTGATTATTCCATGATGATATTTTTGCATCTATTAATGTTGTAATTATGAACATGTTAGAAATCATGATAAGTATAAATGCTAGGCTTCACGCCGGAAATGCTGAGACCCGAGTGGTCATATATTTTTGTCTCATGTTGTGATTATTTGATGTCATATACTCAATCATGTTATAGCATATAATTTCATACCTCAATCTCAGTATTATTAATTACATGCATATTTATCACTGTTTCGGGTTGATGGAGGCATTTGTGATCCATTTGAGTGAGACTGAAGAGTAATGACCGAGTGAGGCCGAGAGCCTGTTATTGAGATAGTTATGAGAATGGACTGCACACTGCAGTGATATTTAAATCATTCCTTCGTTGGCTTGATATGGCGCATATATTGAGGGATGGATCTTCCCTGGGCATGGATCTTGTCCGAAGCTGATGTTATGAGAGGGATGGATCTTCCCTGGATTTGGAAATTGTCCGAGTGTTGTATTCCGGAGATGGATCTTCTCCGTGGGGGCTGGATTGGCCTTTTTCCTCAGTACATAGTGACTATGGTCACCGGTGTTTATGCATATTCCGGGATGGAACTTCCCTGGGCCTGAGAGCCAAATATAGTACTGAGTGGACTTCTGTGGGAGAGTTTTGAGCACTATGTGCATATCCACACTGGCTTCATACATATATTTTATGATGGCATGTAGAGTATACTGGCTTACTTGGCATATTTACTCATCCTGATAAACTGTTAGCATGTCTAAATTCTGTACATTATTTATTGTAACAAAACTGAGGTTTTGTTCATCACTACTTCTCAACCCATAGTTTGGGTTCGTTACTTCTGAGTTGATGTACTCACGTTACCCCCTGCACTTTGTGTGCAGATCCAGGTACATCGGGACCCGATAGCGGATTTTGAGTGGCAGTCAGAGTTTCTAGTGGAGTTTTCGAGGTAGCAGTTGGCGATCGCGACCTCGCCTTCTCTTTCTTTATTTCACATATTTTATTTATATTTTTAGACAATGTTGTCCTTTTCCCATTTTCTTTACTTTATGTTATAGTAGCTCATGACTGAGTGACACCAGATCCGGGGATTGGAGATTTAAATTTAGTTTTTATTAATAAATTCGTTTATAAATCACATTATTACTGGGAATTGAATTTAGCTTAGTTAAATAGGGAGGCTTGCCTGGTTCCACGACAGGCGCCATCATGACTCCGGAATTGGGTCGTGAGAGTAAACGACCTCGGAATCAAATTTGACGATTTCATTAAGTTAGCATGATTATTTCAGACTTAGGTGTATGCTCGGATCGGTTTTTTGGATGACACAGGAGTGTTTCGGCGCCTAATAGTGAAAATTGGTTCTTTGAAGGTTTAGAAGTTCTTTAAATTTGGTTTGGAGCGGATTTTGATTATATTGAGGTCCAAACGAAATTCCGAGACCAGGAATAGTTCAATAATGTCATTTAAGACTTGCGCACAAAATTTGGTGTCATTCTGACTTGATTTTATAGGAATCAGACGAGTGGAAGTCTTTTTAGATGTTTTTGAGTTCATGAGTCAATCCATGCGTTTTGGCGTCCGATTCGTGGTTTTTGATATTATTTCAGTGTTTTGACCACTCGAGCGAGTTTGTTTGAGGTTATTAGACTTGTGTGGGTAGTTGGTGTGGAGCCCCGAGGGCTCGGGGGAGTTTCGAACGTGTGGTAGGAGTTGAAAACACTCAAATTTTCTGATGTTTCTTGGCAGCTGTTGCAGACCTCGCAAATGCGAGAATTTGTTCGCATTTGCGAGGAAGGCTTCGCAATTGCGAAAAAGCCTGAGATGGTCAGTGTTCGCATTTGCGACACTTTAATCACATTTGAGACCCCAGAAGAGTCCGCATTTGCGACCCTTTGTCGCATTTGCGACCCTTGCAAAGGGAGCCCAGATTCGCATTTTCGACGTGTTTGTCGCATTTGCGACCTTCGCATTTGTGAACCAGATGTCGCAAATTCGATATCTGAGACCTATGCACAGCTTATTAAATTCGGAGCTTAGACCATTTAGTTCATTTCTTCCATCTCTTAGGTGATTTTTGGAGCTTTTAGAAGAGGGTTTTCACCTAGCACTTTGAGGTAAGTAATTTATCCACAACATGAGTTAAATACATAGATTATGGATAGATTAACATGTAAAAATTGGTGAAATTAAGGGTTTAGTAGGTTTTGGGTAAAATTGAGATTTGACCATGAAAATGGTTATGGAATTTGATAAAAATAATATTTTTATGTTACTAAGATTATGGGCAACAACTTTCTTCAAAAATTTCCGGAATCCGAGCACGTGGGCCCGGGGGTGAATATTAAGAACATTACATTTTGGGTTAGGTATCTTCTTGAATGGTTGGAATACAAACTTTTGAGCATGTATTGATTAGTTTATATACTATTTGATTAGTTTTGGGTTGATTCGGCACCGAATTGAGGATGTGAGCATGTTCTTGGACTGGAAAGTAGGCCTTGGGACGAGGTGAGTCTCTTTTCTAACCTTGTAAGAGGGAATTAACCCATAGGTGAACTTAAATCAATATGAAATTCTATTTGTGGGGGTATACGTACGCATGATGTGACGAGAGCCCGTGCGTAGCTACTATTCATGCTTATGTCTGGGTAGATTTAGGTAAATTTTTCACTACTCTCATAGAAGCAGATCGTTCGTCTCGGCAGGATTTATGGATATATTATATGGTTTGGGCCGTTCGACCCTCGACAGTGCACAATATATTATTATGTATATTTGGTACGGGTTGTACGTCCTCGGTATGACTCGTGTGTAACGATACCGAAATCCCTTTTATTATTTAATATTGTTTCACGGACTTGAAAGGAGGAAATGAAAAGATGAGAGAAATGATTTAATTCTTACTTGAAAGAAGGCTTTTTTACTTACTTCTTACTTTGAGTTCTATTATAATCGTGTAATCCATGTTTTACTTAGAAACTTATATTATTATATTGTTGGCTCGTAGTGAGTGTCTAAGTCGATCCCTCGTCACTACTTCTTCGAGGTCATACTAGATACTTACTAGGTATATGATTTTTATGTACTCACGATACACTTCTGCACTTGAATGTAGGATCTGAGGCAGGTGCATCTGGTTACCAGTCTGGCGTGCATGCTTGACTTGTACTTAGAGACTTCACCGTGGGCTGCTTTCCGATCCGTTCTGCAGCAACTGGAGTCTTCCTTTTTGTTCATTTCTGTCTATTTCTTTTTTAGACAGTAGACTAGTGTTCTTTTGTATATTCTACTACAAAGCCCATATACTTGTCACACAGGTCTTGACACACACACTAGTAGACTTATGGTTTTGGATTTATTGTTATGACTCTGATTTTCACTACGCTACTTTTGTTTAATTACTTTATAGCTGTAAATTACGAAACCTTTTATTAATGAGGAGCGTTATGCACTTATCAAACACATTAACAATGGAAATAACTAGATTAATTATTGTTGGCTTGCCTAGCATCGATGTTGGGCGCCATCACTTCCTATAATGAAATTGGGTCGTGACAACATGGTATCAGAGCACTAGGTTCACGTAGGTCTCACAAGTTATGGGGAGGCCTAATAGAGTCTTGCAGATCGGTGCAGAGACGTCCGTACTTATCTTCGAGAGGCTATAGGGCGTTAGGAAACTACTCTTTATTCATCTCCTATCGTGCAGTTAATGGTATGCTAAGTTTCTTATCTTACTCTCTCACGGATGGTGAGAACACGTGCAGCAGATGTTTCGGAGTCGAGAGGAGCTTCTCCCCCCGTTGCAAGAATCCGAGGCAAGGGTCGGGGGAGGGCACCGACCCGAGGTAGGGGACGAGGACGTCCCAGAGCTGCTCCAGTTGTACCACCAGCTGATCCAGTAGAGGATTCCATTTTTGTGGAGCAGGGCGAGGTGCCCGCAGCGGAGCCAGCTCCGGTAGACTTCACGTCAGCACCGGACTTTCAGGAGGTCATGGACCGTATGCTGCGGTTCATGGATTCTATGACCCAAACTAGCTTATTTCCAGCGGACCCAGCCACATCTTAGGTGGGAGGGGGAGCACAGACCCCTGCTCAGGCACCTGGGCATAGAGCTGCTTTATATAAGACCCCAGGTACACTACCCGTGGGTGGGGCCCAGCCAGTTACAGCGGTCGTCCCTGAGCTTAGACCAGTTGTGGGCAGCGATCCGTAGAAGCTTTTAGACAGATGGACCAGGCTTCACCCTCCGGTCTTCGAGGGTGAGTGACATGAGGACCCCCAGGACTTTATGGAAAGGTGCAAGGACAAACTGCACAACATAAGTATATTGGAGTTTCACGAGGTGGATTTCACTACATTTTAGTTGGAGGGTAGCGCACGTAGATGGTGGAAGACTTATCTTCTAGGTATACCAGTAGATTGTCACGACCCAAAATCCATAAGGTCGTGATGGCGTCGGACACCATTGTCGGGCAAGCCAATCATTAAATAGTTAAATTATATCTCCGATTTTAGCTTTTTTGAAATCATTACCTTTAATTTTATTACATAATAGCTGAATAAAATCCGTTAAGTAAATATGACAGTTTAATATTCAATTTTTATAAAATACATCCCATACACATCCCAGAACCCGGTGTCACAAGTGCATGAGCAAATTCTAAAAATTTCACAAATACTACAAAGCCTGTCTGAAATACAAATTGGACAGGGAATTTAAAATGAAAATAAATACAATATGAGGGAGACTTTGTCAGTTGCGGATCGCCTCCGGATGATGCAGCTCGCCTAAGTCTCCAAACCAGCCACATCGCTATGAAAGTACCTGTGCAATAAAAATGCACAGCAAGTGTAGCATGAGTACAAAAATAACGTGTACTCAGTATGTATCCCGCCTAACCTCAGAGAGGTAGTGACGAGAGGTCGATTTGACACTTGCTAGAGGTCAATTTAGTATAATCAAGTGAGGCACTAAGCGTAAATGTCATAGGTAATTTATTAAAATCAGGAATAAATAATATCAACCCTTCAACATTTAACACTTTAAATCTTCGTCATTTCAATAACGAATAATCAAACATGGATGATTTAATCAAATAACAAATAATCAACGGGAAAGAACAACTTCTTCTAAAATTTTAACAACTTTAAACCTCTGTCATTTCAGTCGACAACTTAAAATTTCCAGGCCAGTAATCAGGTATTATCACAGCAAATATGCATAAATATCATGCGCAAGAAATACCGAGGGTGGAACGGTGCGACCAACAATAATAAATTGTGCACTCCCAAGGGTCGAACGGCTCGAACCATAGATGAATCTATCTGCCCCGCTCGCGAATCGACCATGCGACGCGGTTATACATAAATACAGGGTTATCCTGCTCGCGAATCATACATGCGACTCAGGCACCCATAGATACACATATTCACACAATAATTCCACATTTTTATCAAGAAAGCAGTTACTCAGGAAAGTGGTAAAATTCTTCTTAAAGGAATACGAGAAATAGCATTTAAATCTTTGTTTTGAAACTCATTTTCCAAGTTTAATAATATTCAATAATATAACCTTATCATGAATACAATTATCCACTGATGAATCAATTATCTTTCTAAATGATTAAGAAAAGTACACTCTAGCCTTCTTACGAAATAAATTAACGATTCAATAGCATTAGCAGTCTAATATTATTGGCAGGATCACATGTACAACACGTAAGGCATGCTAGTGGGTCCTAGACTAGCCGGACATGGCATAATAATAGCTACGCACGGACTCCCGTCACCTCGTGCGTACATATCCCGCACAGATAGTAGCACATATTTAATTAGTTCACCTAGGGGAACAACTTCCCCTCACAAAGTTAGAAAGGAGACTTACCTCGCTCCGAAATTCCATAACCGGCTTCAAAGCCCTCCCGACGACTCCAATTGATGCACAACGCCCCAAAACTAACCAAATAACGGGCAAGGCAATGAAAATTCACTCTAATATTTGAAACAATTCAGATTATATAAAATCCTATCTCCGCTCAAGGAATTGACCAAAATGCCCTCGGGCCCACGTGCCCGGATTCCAAAATTTCTCGAAGATAATCTCTACCCATAGCTTTACTAATTCAAATATATCATTTTACTCAAATATTCATGCTCAATTCGTGGTAAAAATCCAAATTACAATTTCTAGGTTTTTCCTCCAAAAATCCCCATTTTCCACAATTTTTTATGTTTTAATCCATGCATATACCTTGTATTTAACTTGAAAGGAGTGGGAATATCCTACCTTGTGATCCTTGACGAAAACCCCTCCTTGAAGCTCCCCACAATTGCCCATGCCAAGTGAAATAATGAAGAAATGGACAAGAAATCCCATTTTAAAAATAATCTGCCCAGCCTCATTTTCGCACCTGCGATCGTCATCTCGCACCTACGATTTCGCAGGTGCGACCAAACTCCCGCACCTGCGGCTTCCTCAGCTCCAGCCAAAACTCGTAGCTGCGCCCCATTGTCCGCATATGCGCCTTCACAGGTGCGGAAATTACATTGCACCTGCGCTCCCAGCCAAGACACCAAAATTGCGCACCTGTGGCACCCAAGTCGCACCTGCGGCCGAAGCCTCGTAGGTGTGGTCACACACGACACTAGCAACTTCAGCTTTTTCTCAACTTCAAATATTGATCCGTTAACCACCCGGAATCCACACGAGGCCCCCGGGACCCCGTCCAATTACACCAACCTATTCAAAAAAATAATGCGGACTTGATCGAGGCCTTAAATCACAACAAACAAAGCCGAAATCACGAATCACACTAAAACTCAAACGTTATGAACTTGAAATTTCAAACTTCCACATCCGGTTCCGAAACCTATCAAATCACGTCCGATTGACTCTAAGTTTTGCACACAAGTCATATTCAACATTACGGACCTGCTCCAACTTTCGGAATCGCATTCCGATCCCGATATCAAAATTTCCACTTCCGGTCGGATTTCTCAAAAACCTTCAAATTTCTATCTTTAGTCAAATGACTTCAAAATGACCTACGGACATCCGAATTTACCACCGATTGTGCTCCGAACTCCAGAATCACCATACGGAGCTATTCTCAGGCTCAGAATCCCAAACGAACATCTATAACACCGAAATGCCTTCCAACCCAAATTAATGAAATTCTTCTAAAATGTTATCTTCCATAATATGCGCCGAAAAGCTCCCGGGTTATCCAATGCCCGATCCGGATATACGCCCAAATCCAAAATCATCATACGAACCTGCAGGAACCTTCAAATACTGATTCAGAGGTCGTTTACTCAAGATTCCAATCTTAGTCAATTTCCCCAATTTAAGGCTTCTGAAATGAGAATTTTCTTCCAATCTTAGTCAATTTCACAACTCACATGGCACAATCATAATATCACACGAATTTGACGAAGACGGAACAACACTTGATATTCCAACACCCCTCCTTGAGGAGCGCTATACGAAAATGAACACATCTAACTCGCATGAAGCCCATAATTTTGTTTAAATCCATTCACACACTTCAAGCCGATTCTGCTCGTACTGAACTAGGTTGATAGCCTTACCTGGGTCCAAAGTAACCCATTTCCTCTCATAACATGCAAGATCAACCATCATAGCAGGGACAACACCCTGCAATCCACAACCAACTGAACCGAACGCCTTCCTGGCATAAATCCTCAAATAAGCAATATTGCACTTCCTTATACTTGGTCTAAATCTTCAATAAATCAGGTGACTACATGTCACACTTATACAATCTTCTACCGAATATCGATCTCAGGTGACACTAAAGATAACACCAGCTCACTCTGAACTTTCAAATCACTTTTTATTGCTCATCCGAGCTCATGACATCCTTGTTAACACCGAACCACAATCTCGATTCTTACTCCCAGTTACACACTGTTTACTACACCTAACATGCCAATATGAAGTTGCGCAAGAATTCCATCATAACTCCGGAACCACTAATAGGGTGAACACTTCATCATATAGAAACCTTTTACTTACCTCAATTCAAGAGAACAATAACAATACTCCTGTGAATTCTCACAATCACCCAACATGCAAATCCTTAGGTAGTGGTATGAACCACCATAAACCTTGCGGGATCCGCCTACACCTGACAGGCCATAACACTCGAATGCTCCCACATGAAATCTATTACGACGGCCGACAAGCCTCGCACACACTGGCACAAACCACATGCATAACTTTATCACATTGGAGGAACTGATCACTGCCCTACATGTGCCATTTCAACCATGGCTAATCAATCTATCTTCTTTTAATCATCTTTAATTGCCTCAGGAATAATAGTAACTTCCTTCAACTCATAGCAACTCAACCCTCACTCATCCCGAATGACCTTGATCCACGAGACCATGCTGCCTAAACCTGCAACCCGTCTCATACCCTCCTGATAATATTTCTACAACCCGGAGTTTATTTCTCTCACTCCTCCAATACTATCCTGCACACTGAAAATAGCATGGAACACTCCAATTATTTTCCCTTTCTCAGGAATTATACTGCAAAACTCGACTCTTAATCATACTGCTGCCTGAATTCCTTAAACACCGCATTCGTAAATTTCATATTTATTAGGATCACTATTGAGAGTCACCCACTCTGACTGGCCCCGAATACAATCAACTCCAAGGCTCTTCTAGCACATGAACATCCTCTCAATGAAGTACATTACTGAGTCACTACCCTTATAACTCGCTTATGCCTTAAGCATAAATTCTGAATCTTTCAAAGCCTAACCCTGGTCCGGCAGGGCCAAATTTTGCACACATTCACCAAATCCCACGCACGATTACCATTTTACTCCTTTCCCCTTAGCTGAAATTACTTGCCAACACGCCGACAATCCGCAACCCTATGATAACACAATCCTGCAACCCAATTGCAGGTGGTAGGACTCCCACACTTAGCCCGAAGCTACTCCTTGCACCACTCTAGACCCTGCTGAGATCCTTTCTCCTTTGTTAACATGATTTTGCTTAACCAATCCGTCCAATTCTTCCAAATTCCCCTGTCACCATTCCCTAAATACTCAAATTCTCTAGCACCATTCACATATTTTTCCTCCTACCGAATAGCCACCAGAATCCCTTGCAAAAAGTTGCCAACCATGCAACCGCTAACCTACTCACAGGAGATAACCCAGCTGTGGAAATCACCAACTGACACCTTCCAACGACGCTTCAATGCACACTCTCTGCAACATCAATACCCTATCCTAAGCCTGCTCTAATTCACCAACTTTACCAGTCCGTCCGCTCCTCATGGACATCTACTAAATGCGCTACAACATCTTCAAACTCACTGCCACATTGCGTCCTTCTTCATTCCCAACAACTCCTCCATGTTGTATCCAACCTTCCGCCGAAATAACCCACATTTCAACTTAAGATCATGGACCCAATCACCATCCACTAAAACTCTCATCTTTCCCTCAAGATAGCCAGTTGTCTTACCACTGAACTCCGGTGTTATGCTGCCACTCTCCCACTTGTTAAACTCATTCCTTTAAACAACTACCTGACTTCCGTTCCTTACACCTGGCCTTTTAGAAATTTAGCCACCGCCTGACACTTCTCACATGTCTTCCTTCGTCGTATGCTACCAAATTACTTCCTCTATTCGATATCATTCTCTGTAGTTCTTAATCCAGCAGGTCACCCCAACTTCAAACTCTCCGAAGATCATCTTTCTCAAGTTGTCTTCATTAGAAATAATATTCAGTCCTGAACCACCACACACCACGATCTCTGACAACCGCTTTCTTCAATACTACTTCACAACACTCTGACCCAATGCAATCGAAGAACTATAACACCGGTTGACTTAAAATATTCTATTCGATCAGGGACGACGATAACACATCACATGTGAATACTCCACCTTACTTGAAAACACCAATTCTTACTACTTTATCAACCCAAACCGGACCATTCATAATCCAAGTGGATTTCCTCTGCCGGAACTAACATACTGAAATCTCGAAATCACGCCCTGAGAATACCTCCCTTCAAGCCATTCATCGCCCCCAACATATGGGGAATCATTCTATCATCATATCGACATCGCGCGATAACCAATCATAAACATCATCACTACCTGAGCATAGCCTTAAGGCTCTCAGAAACACAGCTACTGAGCTGAATCAACGTATTATCCTTTCGCAGGGCCATAACAACAGCCCCAACCAATTACACATGGAAAACATCTCGCATCATACTCGTAGAACCATTTCGATTCCTCAAATTCCCGATTCATAGCAAGCTCTTCGCGACGTATAAGATTGAGTAGGATGAAAAATAGGCATAATCCTTAAAGGAATCAAATCGCACGATGAGGAATCAATAAGGGAAGTACTCCTAACAGCCCTGTAGCCTCTCGAAGATAAGTACAGACGTCTTCGTACCGATCCGCAAGACTCTACTAGACTTGCTCATGACTCGTGAGACCTAAGGGAACCTAGTGCTCTGATACCCAGTTGTCATGACCCAAAATCCATAAGGTCGTGATGGCGCCGGACACCAACGGACAAGGAATTTAAAATTAAAATGAATACAATATGAGGGAGACTCTGTCAGTTGTGGATCGCCTCTGGATGATGCAGCTCGCCTAAGTCTCTAAACCAGCCACATCACTATGAAAGTACCTGTGCAATAAAAATGCACAGGAAGTGTAGCATGAGTACGGAAATAACGTGTACTCAGTAAGTATCCCGCCTAACCTCAGAGAGGTAGTGACGGGAGGTCGATTTGACACTTGCTAGAGTTTAACTTAGTATAATCAAGTGAGGCACTAAGCGTAAATGTCATAGGCAATTTATTAAAATAAGGAATAAATAATATCAACCCTTCCACATATACCACTTTAAATCTTCATCATTTCAATAACGAATAACCAAACATGGATGATTTAATCAAATAACAAATAATCAACAGGAAAGAACAACTTCTTCCAAAAATTGAATAACTTTAAACCTCTGTCACTTCAGTCGACAGCTTAAATTTCCAGGCTAGTAATCGAGTAATTCACAGCAAATACGCAGTAAATATCATGCGCAAGCAATGCCGAGGGTCGAACGGCGCGGACCAACAAATAATAAACTGTGCACTGTCGAGGGTCGAACGGCTCGAACCATAGATGCATCTATCTGCCCCGCTCGCGAATCGATCATGTGACGCGGTTATACATAAATACAGGGTTATCCTGCTCGCGAATCATACATGCGACTCAGGAACCCATAGATACACATATTCACACAATAATTCCACATTTTTATCAAGAAAGCAGTTACCCAGGAAAGTGGTAAAATTCTTCTTAAAGGAATACGAGAAATAGCATTTAAATATTTGTTTTGAAACTCATTTGCCAAATTTAATAATATTAAATAATATAACCTTATCAGGAATACAATTACCCACGGAGGAATCAATTCTCTTACTAAATGATTAAGAAACGTACACTCTAGCCTTCTTAGGAAATAAATTACCGATTCAATAGCATTAACAGTTTAATATTATTGGCAGGATCACATGTACAACACATAAGTCATGCTAGTGGGTCCTAGACTACCCGGTCATGGACTAATAGTAGCTACGCAAGGAAACCCGTCACCTCGTGCGTACGTAGCCCGCACAGATAGTAGAACATATTTAATTAGTTCATCTAGGGGGGACAATTCCCCCTCACAAAGTTAGAAAGGAGACCTACCTCACTCCGAAATTCCATAACCGGCTAACAAGCCCTCCTGACGACTCCAATTGATGCACAACGCCCCAAAACTAACCAAATAACGGGCAAGGAAATGAAAATTCACTCTAATATTTGCAACAATTCAGATTATATAAACTCCTATCTCCGCTCAAGGAATTGACCAAAATGCCCTCGGGCCCACGTGCCCGGATTCCAAAATTTCTCGAAGATAATCTCTACCAATAGCTTTACTAACTCAAATATTCATGCTCAATTCGTGGTAAAAATCCAAATTACAATTTCTAGGTTTTTCCTCCAAAAATCCCCATTTTCCACAATTTTTCATGTTTTAATCCATGCATATACCTTGTATTTAACTTGAAAGGAGTGGGAATATCTTACCTTGTGATTCTTGACGAAACCCCTCCTTGAAGCTCCCCACAATCGCCCATGCCAAGTGAAATAATGAAGAAATGGCCAAGAAATCCCGTTTTAAAAACAATCTGCCCAGCCTCATTTTCGCACATGCGATCCTCATCTCGCACATGCGATTTCGCAGGTGCGACCAAGCTCCCGCACCTGCGGCTTCCTCAGCTCCAGCCAAAACTCGTAGCTGCGCCCCATTGTCCATATCTGTGCCTTCACTGGTGCGGAAATTACATCTCACCTGCGCTCCCAGCCAAGCCACCAAGATCTCGCACCTGTGGCACCCAAGCCGCACCTGCAGCCGAAGCCTCGTAGGTGTGGTCGCACACGACACCAGCAACTTCAGCTTTTTCTCAACTTCAAATATTGATATGTTAACCACCCGGAATCCACACGAGGCCCCCGAGACCCCGTCCAATTACACCAACCTGTTCCAAAAAATAATGCGGACTTGCTCGAGGCCTCAAATCACAACAAACAACGCCGAAATCACGAATCACACTAAAACTCAAACTTTATGAATTTGAAATTTCAAACTTCCACATCCGGTACCGAAACCTATCAAATCACGTCCGATTGACCCCAAGTTTTGCACACAAGTCATATTCGACATTACGGACCTGCTCCAACTTTCGGAATCGCATTCCGACCCCGATATCAAAATTTCCACTTCCGGTCGGATTTCTCAAAAACCTTCAAATTTCTATCTTTAGCCAAATGACTTCAAAATGACCAACGGACATCCGAATTAACCTCCGATCGCGCTCCCTACTCCATAATCACTATACGGAGCTATTCTCAGGCTCAGAATTCCAAACGGACATTTATAACACTGAAATGCCTTCCAACCCAAATTTATGAAATTCTTATAAAATGTTATCTTCTATAATATGCGCCGAAACACTCTCAGGTTATCCGAAGCCAGATCCGGACATATGCCCAAATTTGAAATCATCATATGAACCTGCAAGGACCTTCAAATCCTGATTCAGAGGTCGTTTAATCAAAATTCCAATCTTAGTCAATTTCTCCAACTTAAGGCTTATGAAATGAGAATTGTCTTTCCAATTTGACTCCGAACTTCCCGAAATTGAACTCCGACCATGCCTACGAGTCATATTTCCTAAAATGGAGCTGCTCATGACTTCAAACCACTGAACTACACGCTAGAGCTCAAAACAATTGTTCGGGTCGTTACATAGATTCTCCTCCTGTGACTTAGGACCAGTTCACACACCTATTCCTGGATAGGTATATTCCACCCTCCTAGAGGGAAGAATTGCGGTGTCATTTTGAGCGGCTCGAGCAGGGCCAGATGTTAGTCACCGAGTATGAAGCGATATTTTCTGAGATATCTCGCCATGAACTTATGATACTTCCTACTGAGGCAGAGCGAGTGTGGAGGTTTGGTTCTGGGTTTCACTATAGCATTCAGGCTACCATGGATCAGGAGGTTGAGATGGGGACTCCTTATCAGTTAGTGGTGATTGCTCGCAGGATTGAGGGTTACCGTCAGAGGTCTAGAGAGCAGATGCAGCGGGACAAGAGATCCTATTTTTGTGGAGAGTTCAGAGGTGCCCAGCTGGGGGCAGAGGTGACTTTGGGAGGGTTCATATTCAACACCGTCACCTCCTCGGGGTGTTCCAGCGCGACACTATTTCAGTGTTATGCCGAAGAGTTCTTACCGGCCGCCAACTATTCAGAGTTCTTCCAGTGGGTACTTCGGCCATCAGGTTTCTTCCAGTGCCTACTTCAGTGACATGCTAGAGAGTTCACATCGCCCATTATTTATTCAGGTTTCTTCCGGTGGGTATTCAAGCCATTAGGATCAGACATTAGGGCAGCAGTCCACCGCTCCGAAAGGTTGTTATGAATGCAGAGATCCTAGTCACATGAAGAGGATTTCCCCAGACATCGGGGCAAGGTAGTGTAGCAGGGTCAGTAGCCCATAAGTACTACTCCAGTAGCAACACCAGCCGTCCGACCACCCGGAGGTAGGGGAAAGGTGGGTAAAGGTCATCCCAGAGGTGGAGGTCAGGCAGGCGGAGGCCAGCCAGGTAGAGCTCCAGCCATATTTTATGCTTTTCTAGCCAGACCAGATGTAGTATCCTCACATGTGGTGATCACACATATTATCTCTGTATGTGGTAGTGTTACATACCGCATTTTTATATGTTAAAGTTTCGTCGTATATTAATCGACGTAACTTCGGGGATGGAATTATTTTGAGATTTTAAGCATTATGCTATTTCAAACAAGTGATAAGTAAATTCGTGAAGGTGAGAGGGGAAGCAAGTCAAAGAAAAATGAGTTTCGTCGAAGTTTGGCATTTTGAAATAAAATACGGGTCGATCTAAGAAACCCGGTATTTATGGACTAGTGCCACAGAAGGCACTACATCACCATGATGGTACGGTGTTAAAAGTGAGTAGTATTTTGAGAAAGTTGAGATAATTCATAATTATTCGGGTAATTGGCATTTATCCAAAATATTTTGGATAAGACATAACGTGGCAGAATTGCCTTGAAAAACATGGTGACTCATGCATTATTAATATTATGTGGAATGATTTGAATATTGGACAAAAAAATCTTCCAACGTCCATTAGACACCATTTTAGGAAATGAACCATTATGTCTTAAAGTCATAAAATCACATCTCCGCTTTTATTAAGTGAGATTTGAAGCATTCAAAATAGGATATCTTGTATCAAGACCAAATCCAATCCACCTCTTATTCCCACTTTCCTCTTCGAATATTTCATGAATTTCCATGCTCCAAATTCTTTAGTAAACATAAAATTACATAAAAATGAAGTGAAAGGTACAATGAGTAAGAGTTTACTCATTTTGGCAGTGTTCATTTTGTTTCTCGTTGCTTCTTTGTTCCATACTGGAAAAATCGATTACAGATCAAGCTTTTCACTATTCGATTCATTACCCAGTAAAGCCAAGGATGATAGTCACTCCCTATTATAATAGCAACGAGATTTTTCTATTCTAAGGGAGTACAGTGTAATCCTTCCCAAGAATAGCACACATATTTTTCCCTACTCCAGGTATGTTAAGGCTAAGATATTCCTTCATTTTGGCATGATCTCGTAATTACACGAGTTTGATAACGAGGCATAAAGAAAAATTCATATCCTGTAATTAACGTATATTTTGCTAGTCTAGCAAGTTACGTATACTTTCCTAGTTCTGTAAGTTACAATATTCTCTTTATCAGGACATCATATTCATTGAGTATTTCCTTCTTCCAGTCAAGAGAGAGCAGAAACTCTATATATACATTATTACAGTATTTTCATTACCATCGAGCTATAATCGATGGGCAGGCCCCTATTGAGCAACCTCTTATCAGATGGTAAGTTATATACCGAGCCTACTATGGCCGAACGCCTATGAGCGAGCCCAGTTGGTCGAGATACAAAGCCTAGTATGGTCGAGCACCTATGAGATAGCCTACTATGGCAGAGCAGTTATATATATATACCGAGCCTTATAGGGCCCGACAGGTATTTTACTTACTATATTGGGAGAGTTGAGTCAGTATCAGCAGGTAAGCATATCTTCAGATTATGTTTGACTTCCAGCTACTTGCAATTATTATATCATCAGTTCAGTTTCAGGTTTTAGTATATTTCCTTACATACTCGGTACATTATTTCATACTGAAGTCCCTTTCTGGGGGCGCTGTATTTTGCGCGTGCAGGTTTAGATAGACAGACGGGTAGGCCTCCTCATTGGCGCGCTCCATTTGCTTCGGAGTTGCTCGTTTGGTTAGTATGATTTAGACGTGTATTTTTTTATGGCGGGACTCTGTCCCGACCTTTATGAAAATTATGTATTCTCAGAGGCTTGTAGACTGATGTCATTTACGTAAAAGATTGTATGGTCTTGTCGGCCTCTATTCAGTATACGAGTGGATATTTGGTCTTATAGGCACGTATGTCTTATGTATAAGTTGGTATCTCACGTTGTATTCTAATTATATCACGACATCCTTCCGGCTCAGTTATCTACGATAGTATGATACGTTATGTTGGTACCCCCTTTAGTGAGGTATCGGGTGCCCGTCGCTGCCCATCGGTTTGGGTTGTGACAGGTAGGGTTGCTTCAGTGTTATTTGACCCAGGATTTACCTATTCGTATGTTTCATAATTTTTTGCTCACTTTCTGGATATTCCTTGTGAGTCCTTGGGTAATCCTGTCTATGTGTCCACTCCTGCGGGCGATTCTGTTGTTGTGGATCAGATCTATTAGTCCTATGTGGTTACATTCTGTGGTTACGAGACTAGAGCGGATCTTTTGTTTCTTGATATGAAAGACTTTGAGGTCATCCTGAGAATAGACTGGCTATCTCTATATCATGATATCATTGACTGCCATGGCAAGACTGTTACCTTAGCGATGCCAACGTTGCCTAGATTGGAGTGGAAGGGTTCGTTTGTCAGTACATCTAGTCGGGTTATATCTTTTATGAAGGCTCAACACATGGTCGAGAAGGGTTGCTTGGCTTATCTAGCCTATGTTCGGGATACTACCGCAGAGTCTCCGACAATTGATTCAGTGCCAATAGTCTGGGAGTTCACCGATGTGTTTCCTTCTGACTTTCCAAGCATGCCACCAGATCGTGATATTAATTTTTGCATCGACTTGGCTCCAGGTACCCATCCTATATCTACTCCACCGTACCGTATGGCTCCGAAAGAATTGAAGGAATTGAAGGAACAACTTGGGGAGTTGCTAGCAAAGGGGGTTCGTCAGGCCGAGTGTATCACCTTGGGATGCACCAGTATTATTTGTGGAGAAGAAAGATGGGACTATGTTGATGTGCATTGATTACCGCCAATTGAACAAGGTCACAATCAAGAACAAGTACCCGTTGCCGTGTATTGATGATCTGTTTCACCAGTTACAGAGTGCTAGGGTTTTCTCTAAGATCAACTTGAGATCGGGGTATCATCAGTTGAAGATTAGGGATCAGATGTTTCGAAGACCGGTTTTCATACTAGATTTGGCCATTATGA
Source organism: Nicotiana knightiana (assembly GCA_005239525.1). NCBI lineage: Eukaryota > Viridiplantae > Streptophyta > Magnoliopsida > Solanales > Solanaceae > Nicotiana > Nicotiana knightiana. The sequence goes on along the minus strand of ML387720.1, from coordinate 28,990 downwards.
GTTTCTAGTGATGTCTTTCGGTTCGACTAATGCCCCAGCGGTGTTTATGGACTTGATGAACAGGGTGTTCAGGCCTTATATTGATTCGTTTGTCATTGTCTTCATTAATGACATTTTGGTTTTCTCACGCAGCATGGAGGAGGACGAGAAGTATATGAGATTGAGGCTTCAGACCTTGCAGGAGCAGAAGCTATATGATAAGTTCTCCCAAGTGTGGGTTTTGGTTGGATTCTGTGGCATTCTTGGGAATTGTGGTATCAGGCGAGGGAATTAAGGTGGATCCCAAGAAGATTAAGACAGTTCAGAGTTGGCCTAGTCCTACTTCGGTGACTAAGATCAGGAGCTTCTTGTGGTTTGCAGGTTATTATTGTCGGTTCATGGAAGGCTTCTCATCTATTGCATCACCTTTGACTAGATTGACCCAGAAGGGTGCTCAGTTTCGTTGATTCGATGATTGTGAGGCAAGCTTCCAGAAGCTCAAGACATCTTTGACCATAGCACCAGTCCTTGTGTTATTTTCCAGTTCGGGGATTTATACTGTATATTGCGATGCTTCACGCGCTTGGGTTGTGTATTAATGCAGGAGGGGCAAGTTATTGCATATGCTTTATGTTAGGTGAAGCCCCATGAGAAGAATTATCATGTGCACCATTTGGAGTTGTCCGCGATTGTTCATGCTCTTAAGATCTGGAGGCATTATCTATATGGGGTGTGTTGTGAGGTTTACACTGATCATCGCAGTTTGCAGCATTTGTCCAAGTAGAGGGATCTCAACTTGAGGCAGTGTAGATGGCTTGAGTTACTGAAGGATTATGATATCACCATTCTTTATCATCCAGGCAAGGCGAATGTAGTTGTGGATGCCTTGAGCTGGAAGGCAGAGAGTATGGGTAGTTTGGAATTCATTTCTGGAGAGGAACGGCCACTAGCCTTGGACATTCAGTTCTTGGCTAACAGACTTGTGAGGTTGGATATTTCAGAGCCCAACCGAGTTCTTTCTTGCATCGTTTCCCAGTCTTCACTATTGGAGCAGATCAAGGCTCGATAGTTTGATGATTTACACATGTTGGTTCTCAAAGAGACAGTGCTATAGGGTAGTGCCGGGAAGGTTTCTATTGGCAAGGATGGTGTCATGCGACTTTGGGGTCGTCTATGTGTTCCTAATGCTGATGGCTTGAGGGAAAGGATTCTAGCGGAGGCGAACAGTTCTCGAAATTCCATACATCCAGGTGCTACAAAGATGTATCGTGAAATGAGGTAGTATTATTGGTGGCGGTGGATGAAAAAAGACTTAGTTGAGTATGTAGCTAGATGCCTAAATCGCCAGCAGGTTATGTATGAGCACCAGAGGCCAGGAGGTCTACTACAACAGATCACTATACCTGAGTGGAACTGGGAGCGAATTACTATAGACTTCGTAGTTGGGTTGCCACATACTTTATGGAAAATTGATGTGGTTTGGGTCATTGTATAAAAATTGGCCAAGTCGACACACTTCAGTCCTGTGATGACTACATATACTTCAGAGAGATTGGCCCAGATTTATATCCAGGAGATAGTTCGGCTACATGGTATGCCTTTTTCCATCATTTTCGATAGAGTTCCTCAGTTTACTTCACATTTCTGGAGAGTAGTATAGAGTGAATTGGGGACCCCTGTAGAGCTCAGCACAGCATTTCATCCACAGACCAATGGGCAGTCGGAGCGGACAGTTCATATTTTGGAGGACATGCTCAGTGTGATTGACTTTAGAAGATAGTGGGATCGGTTCTTTCCCTTGGCCGAGTTTGCTTACAACAATTGTTACCAGTCCCGCATCGAGATGGATCCATTCGAGGATTTATATGGTCGGCGATGTCGTTCTCGCATTGGGTAGTTTGAGCTCGGTGAGGCTAGGTTGTATAGTACTGATTTGGTGAAGGATGCCTTGTAAAAGGTAAAGTTGATTCAGGAGCTACTCCGTGCAGCATAGCCCTGACAAAAGAGTTACACGGATCAGAAGGTGTGTGATTTATCATTTATGGTGGGCGAGAAGGTTCTCTTTGAAATCTCTCCGATGAAGGGAATTATGAGGTTTGTGAAGAAGGGAAAGTTGAGTCCAAGGTTTATAGGCCCATTTGAGGTGTTGAGGCGAGCTGGGGAGGTTGCTTATGAGCTTGCTTTGCCTCCCAGTTTATTGGTAGTTCATCTCATTTTCCACGTGTCGATGCTCTGGAGGTATCATTCCGACTTGTCACATGTGTTAGACTTTAGCAGGATTCAGTTAGTTAGAGTCTGGGTTATGAAGAGGAGCCAATGGCTATTGTTGATAGGCAGGAACCCTAGTTGAGATTCAAGAGGATTTCCACGGTAAAGGTCCAGTGGAGGGGCCAACCAGTCGAGAAGGCGACTTGGGAGTCCGAGGAGGACATGCAGAGCAGATATCCTCAATTGTTCAGTACTCCAGGTATTATTCTACCCAACATGAGTTAAATACATAGATTATGGGTAGATTAACATGTAAAAATTGGTGAAATCAAGGGTTTAGATGAAAACCTAGGTTTTGGGTAAAATTGAAATTTGACCACGAAAATGGTTATGGAAAATATAATATATTTATGTTCCTAAGGTTATGGGTAACAACTTTCTTCAAAAATTTGCATAATCCGGGCGCGTGGGCCCGGGGGTGAATTTTAAGAACCTTACATTTTGGGTTGGGTTACTTCTTAAATAGTTGGAATACAAACTTTTGAGTATGTATTGATTAGTTTGTATGCTATTTGATTAATTTTGGGTTGATTCGGCACCGAATTGAGGGTGTGAGCACGTTCTTGGACCAGAAAGTAGGGCTTGGGACGAGGTAAGTCTTTTTTTTAACCTTGTAAGAGGGAATTAACCCTACAGGTGAACTTAAATCAATATGAACTTCTATTTGTGGGGGGGCTACGTACGCACGATGTGATTAGAGTCCGTGCATAGCTACTATTCATGCTTATGTCCGAGTAGATTTAGGCTTACATCATGCTTTGTTGATATTGTTGTGTAACGACCTGGCCGGTCGTTCCGTGAGATTTACCTCGTTTCCCCTATTTCTGCATTTGTTATATATCGCCATCCTGTTTTTGATGTGTTGGATCAGTTGGTTTGGGTCCGTAATGGTTATGGTGAGAGTTTAGGCATTTAGCCTTTTAAAGTAGCCTAATAGTTGAGAAAGTCAACTGAGAGTTTACTTATTGATAAACGACCTCGGAATGCAAATTTTATAGATCGGATAGCTTCGTTAGGTGATTTGGGACTTAGAAGTGTGTTCAGAATATTTTTGTGATGTCCGGTGTAGAATTAGGCTTGAATTGGCGAAAGTTAGTTTTTGGCGATTTTCGGTTGGCAGTGGAAAATAGGCTATCGAGGTCGGAATGGAATTCTGGAAGTTGGAACAGGTTTGTAATGTCATTTTGGATATGTCTAAAAAATTTCAGGTCAATCGGAGGTGTTTTGGTTGGTTTCGGCGTACTTGGCGAAAATTGGAAGTTTCAAAGTTCATAGGCTTTAATTTGATGCGATTTTGGTGTTGTTGTGTTGTTTTTGTTGTTTCGAAGGCTTGACTAAGTTTGAATGATGTTATCAGATATGTTGGTATGTTTGGTTGAGGTCCCGAGGGCCTCGGGTGTGTTTCGGGTGGTTAACAGACCAACTTTTGGCTAGAAATCTGGGCAGATTTCTGCTAGTGTGAGGTTGTGGTTTCCTTCTACGCGATCGCGTGAGGATGTTTGCGATCGTGTAGGGTAAAATAGTGAGGCAGGATTTTTGTTATACACGATCGCGTGGTGGAGGTCGCGATCGCGTGAGTATGAGGTGGTTGGTCAGTGCGATTGCGTGGTGTTGTTTGCGATTACGTAGAGTTAGAGGGGCGCGTGAGTGAGTTGAGCTGTTGTTCTTCGCGATCGCGTAGAGTGGTTTGCGATCGCGTGGGTTTATGTTCTGATGAATCGCGATTGCGTGTGGATGTCTGCGATCGTGTTGGGTAATTTGATGGGGCAGCAGATTTGTTCTTCGCGATCGCGTGCCAGTGTTTGCGATCGCAGTGAAGAAAATATTTTAGCTGGGCAGAATGTTTAAAAGGCCTGTTGTGCGAAAGTGGCTCATGTTTTTCTCCATTGTTGGCGAGTTGAGAGCACCTTTGAGAGGATTGAAGAGGGAATTGAAGGGAGTCACTTGGAGGTAAGGTTCTTAACTTCATAACTCGTTTTTATGTCAATTCCTAAGTGATTAAACCATAAAATTTCTGGAATTGAACCAAAGTTGGGGAAGAAGGGTGCATGGAAAATTTATTTTTCTTTTGAGAATTTGAGTGGGCAATTGTGGTCCGATTTTAATGTTCTTGGTACGCATAGAATCGTGGGAGGACGAGGATTCTAAGGATGTAAAAATTATCGAATTCCAAGACGTGGGCCCGGGGCTCAGGTTTGGCCGAATTTCGAGATTCTTGTATAATTTGATAAATTTCGATTGGGTTGAGTTCCTTTGATATAAATTGATGATGTTAACTGGTTTTGGCTAGATTCGGAGCAATCAGGAGCCAATTTGAGGGGAAAAGCATAGCAGACTAGTGTTGTGGTCCGGTAGAGGTAAGTAATGGTGATAAATCTTGTCCTGAGGGTATGGAACCCCGGATTGCATTATTTTCTCACTGATTTTTGAATGGCGCACTGTGGCGCGTACTAATTTTTGGATTGGACTAGGTCCTCTCCGCGGCACCTAATGAGTTGCATATTTACTCAAACCTTATATTAAATTATGTTCTAAAGATTTGTGAAATATTTGGGCTATAAGCCATTTTTGGGGCCTCGTGCCGATCTGTTTAGACCCTTTGAGGGCTTTTTACTACTGTTTTCCTCACTATTTGTTGATGATTTTGCTCATCATCATTGTGCATACTGTTTTTATTGAAATTCAGCCTGATTTACACTACATAAGCATTAAACTGATGTTTTCGGGTAGAGTACCCTGTTTTACTAATTCGCCCGAGGGGCCTTTTGAGTTGTTCCACCGAGTGTGGCCGAGGGCCAAGAGTGATGGTGAGGTGCTGAGTGATATTAGCGCTTGGGCTGAAGGAGCCCGCCCCTCCGGATTCTGTACACACCCCCACTGAGTGCACCAAGTGCCGAGAGCCGAGTGACGAGTGATTGGGAGGCATGAGTGACTGTGAGGTGCTGAGGGATTGTGAGGCATGCCCGAGGGGCTGATTATGAAACATGTTTTTGCCCGAGGGGCTACTTACTATTTTACCACATTCATTCGCATACCAAATCCTTTGTTTTAAAGTTGTTAAAAATGTGCATTCTTTAAAGTACTCTTTCTGAAGTTGATTTTAAGGTATGATGATTTCGTATATCTATGTTACACTATTGGAAAGTAAGGATGTGTATATTCTGAGTTGATGGCATTGATTTTATGTGTTTCCTTGCTACTTAAACTTGATTTATTTTCATTACTACTGAGTTGGCGTACTCACACCCTGCACCTCTGTGTGCAGATTCAGGAGAAGATATCGAGAATTAGCCTTTATTTCGCAGCGGAGCCGGATCGTGGGATACAGAGGTAGCTGTTCAGCGTTCGCAGCATCTCTATTTTCCCTTCCTGTTGTATTTTTCTTTGGTTCAGAGTTTTTGTACTATAATAGTTTATTTTGGCTTATTTCTCTAGATGCTCATGACATGTTGGCTCCGGGTTTTGGGGGTTGCCAGTATTGTATAATATTGGCCTATTATATTAAGTAATTTTATGTATATTTTTATGAAATGCTTGAAACTTGAATGGGATTTTCAAAAGAAATTGCGAAAAAATGCGGTAGACGGCTAGCCTAGTTCCACGATAGGCGCCATCACGGCCGGTTAGGATTTGGGATGGTGACATGTTGTTTGTTATAGTTATTAATTTTTGGATTGAAGCGGAGGTTGAGGGTTTCAACCTTTTAAATTTCCAAGTTGAATTTCTTAACATTTTTGAAAGGCATTGAGAAATATTATGATAAATTGATAAAATTTCTATGTTCAACCTCTTCGCAACTATATTCCACAAGCAGGGTAAATTTTCCACTACTCTTATGGGATCGGGTCGTTCGCCTCGAAAGGATTTATGGATATATTATATGGTTCAGGCCGTTCGACCCTCGGCAGTGCACAGTATATTATTATGTATATTTGGATCTGGTCGCACGTCCTCGGCATGACTCGTGCGTAACGATACCGAAATCCCTTTTATTATTTAATATTGTTTAACGAGCTTGAAAGGGGGAAGGAATAGATGAGAGAAATGATTTGATTCTTACTTGAAAGAAGGCTTGTTTACTTACTTCTTGCCTTGAGTTCTATTATCATCGTGTAATCTGTATTTTACCTAGAAATTTATATTGTTATATTGTTGGCCCGTAGTGAGTGTCTAAGTCGACCCCTCGTCACTACTTTTTCGAGATTAGGCAAGATACTTACTGGTTACATGTTGTTTATGTACTCACGATACACTTCTGCAGTTGAATGTGCAGGATCAGAGGCAGGTGCATCTGGTTACCAGTCCGGGGCGCACGCTTGACTTGCACTTAGAGACTTCACGGTGAGTTGCTTTTCAAGCCGTTCTGCAGCAGCTAGAGTCTTCCTTTTTGTTCATTTCTGTCTATTGCTTTTTCAGACAGTAAACTAGTATTCTTTTGTATATTCTACTAGAATGCCCATATACTTGTGACACCAGGTCTTGGCACGCACACTAGTAGACTTATGATTTTGGATTTATTGTTATAACTCTGATTTGCACTCTGTTGCTTTTGTTTTATTACTTTAGAGCTGTAAATTGCTAAAACTTTTATTAATGAGGAGCGTTATTCACTTAGCAAACACATTAACAGTTGAAATAACTAGATTAATCAGTGTTGGCTTGCCTAGCATTGGTGTTGGGCGTCGTCATGGCCTATAATGAAATTGGGTCGTGACATATTAGACATGCAATGTCACTTTCACCATACCAAATTAAAGGAGTAACTAGGTGACCTTGTGTCACGTGCAATTGTGTGAAGTTTAAAAAATCGGAGGAAGTTAAGCTTCATCTTTATAGGAAGGGGTTTATAAAGAATTACTTTGTGTGGACTAATCATGGAGAGAAGTTCTGGACCCTCTCCCAAATTTCATCACCTAAAAGTATCAGAGGTGGCGAATCATATTCCACTTTATTCTTTTTGAATGTATTTTTCATCCTTCTAAACTCATGATCATCAGGAAAGAATTGACGGTGACAATCAAACCATGATTGCTTTCGGCCATGTTTCAAAGTGAACACTTTACCATTTTCCACACAGTAAGGACAAGCTAGCTTCCCAGCAGTCATCCACCTAGTCAATATTTCATAAGCAAGAAAATCGTTAAAAGTACACATTAAATTATCATGCAAATTGAAATTCTGCTTAGTTGACATGTCATATGTTTCAACACCATCATACCACAACTATTTTAACTCAGCAATCAAAGGTTGCAAATACACATCAATCAAACTTTTCGGATTACGTGGACCAGGTATAATACAATTTAAAATATATATGGAATAGTCATACACAACTCAGGGGGTAGATTATAAGGTGTAAGAAAGATAGACCAGCATGAATATGATGTCGCAGATATAGAAAAAGGCATGAAGCCATCCTCACACAAACCTAACAGAATGTTCCATGGTTCACTAGATAAATCTGGATATATCCTATCAAAGTGCTTCCAAGCTTCTCCATCTGAAGGATGACACATAACACCAGGTGGTATTCTACTTTCAAAGTGTCATCTCATATGAGAAGCAGAACTCATCGACGCATATAACTTCTTTAACCTAGGTATAAGATGTAAATTACAGCGACCATATTCCCGCTGGAAAGCCTCTTGAAATGAGACTTTTCGCAAAATTCACAACTTTCTAAATTTGCATCATCTTTATAATATAACATGCAACCATCTTCACAACAATCAATTCTCATTGACGAAAGTCCTAACTTGGAAATCAATCTCTTTGCCTTATAGAAAACACCAGGTAAGTTGATATTTGGGTCAACTAGTTAACTCATAAGGTCAATGAAAGAGTCCATGGCTGCTTGAGAAATATTTCAGTCAGATTTTATACTTAGTAATCTAACTGAAACAGACAACTTAGAGTGCAGACTTGCTTCACGTAGTGTACGACTAGCTTCCTCTAACTGTTCATAAAAACATTTTGCATTATCATGAGGAGTTTGGTTAACATTTTCATTGGGCTCACCCCCGAAGTGCATCCCAAAAGCATCCGCAGCCATATCCTGAATTCTAGAATCATGATTTATATTCTCCACCGACTTGCTACTTTCACCAACAACCATATTATGAAATATCCATGGCTACCATCGATCTCTCCATGATTAGTCCTTTACAAAGTAATTCTCTATAAACCCCTTCCTATAAAGATGAAGCTTAACTTCCTCCGATTTTTTAAACTTCACACAATCGCACGTGACACAAGGACACCTAATTACTCCTTCAATTTGGTATGGTGAAAGTGACATTGCAAGTCTAATAAAGTCATCAACCCCTTCTACAAAATCCTCATGCAATCCCCGCGGATTAGGATAATTCCTATTGTACATCCAAGTACGATGTTCCATATATACAAATAAAACAAGAACAAATTAATTAGTCTATAATTATAAATTAATTAAATCTTTTTTAGTTAATTAAAATAATTAATTTTTTCTAATTACACAAAAATTAAATTATATTAAATGTAATTAATTATAAACTTCAATTCATATCCTAAGAGTTTAAACATAAACTAAAAGTTCAATTCATATCCTAAGAGTTTAAACATAAACTAAAAGTTTAATTTATATCCTAAAAGTTCAATTCATATCCTAAAAGTTCAACACATACCCTAAAAGTTCAATTCACAAGAACAAATCCTACAAACTAAATTCAATTCAAAGTTAATAATTCAATTCTAACTTATATATTCAAAGAAATACAAACTTAAACATTCAATATACACCATATGTAACCAATTCAATTAAAACGAGACCTAAACCCTAGATTTCAACAAAATGCAAAGTTAAACTATCAATTGAAACACTAATTAACTAATTCATAACTAATTAACAAAAAAATAAATTTATACACAAAAGAAATAAGTTGTAATTCAAACCTAGAATTTTTAGGAGGTGGAGAAGTAGGGCAATAGTTGGACAGTGGATAGCAGCGGCAGCGGGGAAGGAGTGGCGACGCGGGGCAGTAGCTACTTGGGGTGGGGAATGGGATTTGTGTGAGGAAAATAGAGAAAGAGAGGAGAAGGGTATTGAGTGAGGAGTATGATAATTTGGAGAAGAGAGTAAGAGAAATGAGGGAGAATCCCGTTTTTCAGATCTAATATTAGAATTACCGACCAAAATTGATAAGCAATTTTGGTCGGTACATTAATTGTTGACCGTTTGACTATTAACCGACCAATTTGGACGGTTATTTTTTTTTAAAAAAAACTAAAAAAATATTTTGTGTTTTTATTTCTTAAAATTTTATAAACGATAAAAAATTTATTATAAACTATAAGAATTTAGAAATTTATTCATATATACAATTATTATAAATAATTATAAACTATAAGCATAATCTTTATAAATAATTATATTAACTAATTACTTTTAATAAATTATAATAGCATCTATCTAAGTAAATTTTCTAAGTTATAATTAAGTACATGAGTAACTTCACATAGACACACACATACATATACATACACTATATTGTAAATGATGATCAATCGCATACATTACTACGTACGAAACATTTATCAATTGATAAGCCAATATTATCTATTTTAAATATGTTTAGTCGTTTGACCTATTAACTCNTAATTCTTCTATTTTTCATTCATTCATCACTAATAATGCATGACATAGATTAATCGATATAGGTTGAGACGTTTTGTTTTTAATATTAATCGATATAGGTCAAAACGTTTTGTTTTTAATATTCATCGATGCATCTAAGTAAGTTATAAGTCGATGAATCAATTTACAAATAGATATATTTGATGATGATCAATTATATATACTAATTAGATTATTGCTTCTTCACAAGTCTATCCCCAAAAGAACCCGACCATGTGGTCCTAGCGCTTCGTGTTCTTTTATATACATATGTATATATATATACAATCACACACACACACACACTTTGTTTACTTTAACTATATATAGCTTGTTATAGTATATGTTAGGGTATTCACTATTTGTATTACAAAATAAAGTGTTAACGAATTATATTTATATTATTTAGATAGTAAATATTAATGTGAATAAAAAGTTTGACAATCTTTGACCTAATAACCGACCAACTTTGATCGATTATTTTCTACGAAATGAAATATACTGACCAAAGTTGATGTAACGATCTAACCGGTCATTTTGAGCATTTGCATTTCGCTCGGTAGTTTGGGGGCACGAGTAGCTCCGATGATTTATTAAGACTTGTGTGCAAATTTTAAGTTCATTCCGAGTTGATTTGATAAGTTTCGACGCGAGTTTTTGGAAGTCGAAAGTTCGAAAGTTCATTAAGTTTGATTTGAGGCGCGTTTCATCGTTTCAATGTTGTTATGCAAGATTTGAGGCCTCGATTTGGTTCATGTGGTGCGCTCGTTTTTCTTATGTTTCGACGTCATTTCTTCAAGCATAAATGGTACCATATTAAGAAAAAGAGATCCAATTTCTATTTTGATTGGAGCATTATATCCGTATCGTAATTACGGAGCCATAGCAAAAAGAATCATCGAATTTGGACATCGTATGAGGAATTTGTGGTCGTTTTACTAAGAATTGGGTTGTCATATTTTTCAGATTAATTACGAAATTGCCAATGAATTCGTATTTAAAAATCTGCACTATTTACAAATATTGAAACCAACATATATCCTTCATTATAAGGTCAATGGAGTGATTCAAAAGTCTAACTTGACTAAAATTTCACAAGGAATCCATCGGAGGCATAAAAAATGACTTTCAGGATCGTTTGGCACGAGAAACAAGGGAGAATAGCTAGCAGAAAAAATATATAAAACAAGGGTTTGTTCATTTGGTCATATTTTGAGTTGGGGAGCTCGGACTTGGGCGATTTTGGAGATGGATTGGGGTAAGTGTTCTCTACTCAGTTTTTGTTTATATTTCATGAATACATCTTCGTTTTTAGGATTAGATTGATGATTTCAAAGTGAAATTTGGGGGGTTTTGCCTAAAGTTTCATAAGTGAATTTTTAAGTTTTGAACATCGATCTGGAGTCGAATTTGAGTGAAATTAGTATGGTTGGCCTCATAATTGAATTGGTTGTCGGATTTTGTGAGTTTTGTCAAGTTCCGAGGTGCGGGCCTGGGTTGGGCTTTTTGGCCGATTTTAGGCTTTTGGTTAAAGATTTGACTTTTTCAATCGGGATTGGTTCCTTTAGCATTGTTTGATGTATTTGAGTTGTTTTGGTTAGTTTTAAGCCGTTCGAAGGTCGGAACGCGCGAGATGGCATTTTTGGACCATTGTTTGGCTTGCTCGATATTGAAATTGGCTTGTTCGAGGTAAGTAAATCTTCTAAACTTAGTGTTGAGGGTATGAAACCCCGAATTACATGTTATGTGATTGGTGTTGTGGTGACACACATGCTAGGTGACGGGCGTGTAGGCTTGCACACTGTGAATTGTGACTCTATTGTTTTCCATGGAATTGTATAGTGGCCTATCTTGTTGACATTTGTGTTTTCACTATGTGATAAAGTAATTGAGCTGTTAATCATTCTAGATATCATGTTTTGGCTTTATGCCAATACTGTTGGGACCCATAGTGGTCATTTCCTGCTAGCATCTCACTGGTTTTCATTGATATTTCCTACTCAGTCATATTCATGCATTTATATCATATCTCAGTCGCAGTTATTATTCATTGGCTCATCATATCATTGTTCCGGGTTAGTATTCATGACATTGTGAGCCTGTGGGTGAGTCTGGAGAGATTGATAACTGAGTGAGGTCGAGATCCTGATTATGAGTGACAGTTATGGGATCGGGTTGCACGCCGCAGCATGTTATATTGATTTATGCCTGGATCTGGCTTGTGATATCGCTTAGGCTGAAGGAGCCCCTCTAGAGTCTGTACACACCCCCAGTGAGCGCGGTTGATTATATTGAGGGATGGATCTTCCCTAGACATGGATCTTGTCCGAAGTATTTATATACCTAGAGATACATTTTCTCTAGGGGGCCGGATTAGCCTTCCTCAGTACTGAGTGACTGATGTTCAGTGATGTATATATTCCGGGATGGATCTTCCCTGGGCGAAATGGGCCATATACAGTACCAAGTGGAAAATGTGAGACAGTGAGATTGAGTACTTTGAGAGTATGAGTACATGATTCATCTCTGAGATACATGGCATTGGCATGCACACATGACATACAGGCACAGAGATACATTTTTCCTCATGTTGTACGGTATCACGTCATTCATGACTTTTACACCCATTGATATGTGGCATTTTTCCTCATGTTGTACGGTATCACGTCATTCATGACTCTTACACCCATTGATATGAGGAATAGAGAGGTGTTTCACACTTGTTATCTGGAAAGAAAATGAAACATCTTATTTATTGTGAAAAGGATTTTTAGAAAAATTTCAATTTTCAAACTATCTCATATTTTACGACGATTTCGGTAAAGGATTTGAGTTTCACTGATATTCTTGAAAAGAGAAACTATTTTTGGAAAACTGTGAAAAAACTGAGCATTTTATCTCTGAATTACTTCCTCATTTATATGCTCTACGTTGTTATGAACTGTTGTTGGTTATTGGTGTTGGACCCGACCTATGTTCTAGCTCGTCACTACTTCCAACCTAAGGTTAGGTTTGTTACTTACCAGTGCATGGGGTCGATTGTACGGATACTACACTTCTACATATTTCGTGCAAATGTTGTATGTTGTTGCTATGGTTGATGGTTGCTGGATTTGAAGATCTACATGTGTTCCGGCTGTAGCTGCCTCGTGTTCATGGTAGTCGTAGATTTATAAAACTCTGTTTATGTACTTTTCAAACAGAAGATGTATTTACTTCATATCAGCTTTGTAAATTCTATCCTTAGAAGCTCATTATTTGTACTACCAGTCCTTGGGAAAGTGTATAAGATTTAGATAATTCTCTTGTTTAAACTGCCTTATTAAATATTATGGGAATTGGATAGTATAGGTGGCTTACCTAGCGGGTTCAGTTAGGTACCATCACGACTAGTGGATTTTGGGTCGTGACAGTTTGGTATTAGAGCTCTAGGTTCATAGGTTCTACATGTCATGAGCAAGTATCTAGTAGAGTCTTGCGGATCGGTATGATGACGTTCATAGCTACCTTCGAAAGACTACAGGAAAATTTAGGATATAATTCCCATCTTTCTTTCCTTATCGTGCGGCATTGATTCATCCTGAAGCGTAATACTTTGAATTCCTTCCACGCGTTCGTATGCACACATCAGCGCTCTGTATCAGCTGTGCATCAACGGCTTGTGATTTCCTTAATGAGGTGCGAGATGTGATTTTTGTGTGTTGATGATGGGCCAGTCTGGAGGAGTTGAGGTTGGGTTTTGACTGTAGCTTGAGCACAAAGGTGTTGATTGTGTGAGCTCGTGCTTATGAACTAATATGTCTGATAATGTCCCAATTAATGGAATTTGTGGCTGGATGGCTACGTGATGAGTATGATGTGACTGCAAGATGTGTTCATATGGGTTGGATTTGACGAGAAGAGCTTGCTTGCAATGTAAAAAGGACTATTAGGTGCATGATCTCTACCTTGATGTGACGTATAGAATCGAGTTAGGAGAACATTGGGGAATCTTTCATGTTGTTTAATTGTGGAACAAATTAGATTCTCCTGTCTTGTTGATGAGTTCAGACTTAGGAAGATTAAGTAATTTCGTAGTAATAGTGATTGTGTAAGGGTATGGAAATATGTCAGTTTGAGGCTAAGAAAGTGGGTTATCTCCTGCGGGGTGTCCTGGCGTAGCATGATCCCTATGTTGTTTTGTAGCGAGTTCTCGTTTTCCAGTGAATTATATGTGCTGCGATTTTGAGATTCGATCACTTGTGAGAGTTGGTTTGACTATTACAAGGGAGAATGCCAGATTTGTAGATAATTTGAGATGCTAGATGGTTTGTGTTATACGAACTTATGGAGGATTTAGTTGAATCTCACTACAGTATTATGGTTGTAATAAAGTATGGGCATTGTGAGTTATGGTGTGTTTTTATCTATGGCTTTGAACCAAGTGAGGCCTGCTATTGATAAGTTGGTTACACAGTTATGTGTTGTATTGGTTTCTGTGTGAGGTATACTTGTGAATGAGTTGTGTTCTGCAGAGGGTGAGATCGAGGATGACTCGAGTAATGGAATTTCTGAATACGGGTTGTATTACACTCTATGGGTATATGGAAATCACGGAATGATTTGAGTTGTTATTGGTGAAGGATGTAATGTGCATGGAGCAGGAATTTATTTGGTTGCATTAAGGTGGGGTTACTTCCTTGGATGTTCATGTGCTAATGGGGCACAGGTCATTCGGTCCGTTTGATCAGTCTAATTGAGATTTGAGCAGAGTAGATGTCTCTCGAGAATGGTTCTAATGGGTTCAAGAATTATATGTAGCAATTGGGAATCTTCAGGATTTGCATAGGGCTAGAAACAGAGATTAACATTGGATGATGTTGAGACTTGCGCCATTTCTATATCCTTGTGGATTCTACATTTCAATATCAGGAAGGTAAGAGGAACAAATTTAGATCCGCAGAAGGTCTCTTCGAAGTAGGTATCTCGGTTGTGATACTTTTAGGGTGCTTAAGAGGGAATTTAGCGGCTTATGAGCCTTAGGGCGGTGTGGTCCTATGCTAAAGTTCGTGGGGAAAGTTTTGTTTAAGGATAGTAGTATTCTAGCAAGGAAAAGTATCAATTTGAAGACAATTCAGAAGGAACTCGGAGAATTAGGACAGCTTAGTAACAAGTTGGATCAGCATGGTAATAGACGTGATTGGCTCTTTTGGTTCTTATGATGTGGTGAGTTTCTACAGGTGTTTTGTGGTGATACCCTCAGGTTTTTATGGCTTGCGTAACTTGGTTGAGTCAGAGGGATTTAGTATTGAAGGTTTGGTTAAGTGCAAATGGGTTTCAAAGAGTTCTTGATGGTTTCTACCACGGTTTGAGATGTACATTTCCTACTGGTGTGTGGGACAAGTTGCATATTGTGATTTTCTCCTGGGTGGAATCAAATGGAAGGTTCTTGGCTAACTGAGTATGTAGTTTCTCGTGACTCAGAGTGGATTATGAATTTCTCATATTTTTCATATAATGGCATGGTATTTGTAGTGTGTTGTATGGGATTGAAATTGGCAACTGCAAGGTCACGATTCGATTTTGAAAGGAAGGACGTAATTTCTTAGGCAGCTTGGACGGTTTCAGATGACTAGGTAAATGACATTACTATTTGGTATGGCTTGATGAGAGTATATTATTCAGAAGGCGCAGTGTGTTTTGATTTATAGATACTTCATTGGTATTGTGGTACTCATCTAGTTGATCGACTGTTGATATTCAAATTTTGCTTTGTGGCATATAAGAATTTTAGAAGTATTCCCCATGGGATGATCGTGTATTAGAGATGTGTTAGACATTCGGGCGATGGAGTTGGAGATGAGATATGGTGATTCGTGTGTTCTATAGATTTAGAGACTGGGAGATCTCAGGAGCAAATTGTTTCATGGTTGTGGACAGTGAAAATGTGGCCAAAGCTAGTCAACGGACTGTATGCGTTATGGTTAGTCCACTGTGGACCTTCGGAGGGTTATTTATTGATTTGTGAATGATTAGAGTAGATTTGGGGTCCATTGGTAGGCCCAATTAGAATGTGTATTCTACACCGGCTTGGATTGGTTGGCTCCATACTTCTATGGTTGAGGGATATTCCATTCGGCTTGTAACGACCCGACCGGTCATTTTGAGCTCTAGCGCGTCGTTCAGCAGTTTGAAGTCGTGCGCAGCTCCATTTCAGGTATTATGACTTGTAGGTGTGGTCGGAATTGAATGTCGGAAAGTTTAGAGTTGATTTGGAAAGAGAATTCTCATTTCAGAAGCCTTAAGTTGGAAGAATCAACTAAGATTGCAATTTTGAGTAAACGACCTCCGAATCAGGACTTGAAAGTTCCTGCAGGGTCGTATGATGATTTCAGACTTGGGCGTATGTCTGGATCGGGTTTTGGATAACCCGGGAGCATTTCGATGCATATTGTGGAAGTCAACATTTTTGAAGGAATTTCCTATGTTTGGCCTGAAGTGAATTTAAGTGATGTTGATGTCCGTTTGGGATTTCGAGGCTGGGAATAGCTTCGTATGGTGATTTTGGCATTGGGAGTGCGATCGGAAATGGATTTGGATGTCTGTAGGTCATTTTTGTGTCATTTGGCTAAAGATAGAAATTTGAAGGTTTTTGAGAAATCCGACCGGAAGTGGAAATTTTGATATCGTGTTCAGAATGCGATTCCGGAAGTTGGAGCAGATCCATAATGTTGAATATGACGTGTGTGCAAAATTTGAGGTCAATCGGACGTTATTTGATAGGTTTCGGGCATCGTATGTGGAAGTTTGAAAGTTCTAAGTTCATTAAGCTTGAATCGGGCTACGATTCATGATTTTGGCGTTGTTTGATGTGATTTCGAGGCTCGACTAAGTTCGAATGACGTTTTGGGTCTGGCTGGTAGTTTTTGTTGAGGTCTCGGGGGCCTCGGACGTGTTTCGAATGCTTAACGGGTCGATTTTTGCCTTGAGAGGGTTGTTGGTTTTTTGGTGTGAGTGCATCAGGTATTTACTTTCTGCGATCGCGTGAGTGGGTGTGCGATCGCATAGAAGGATTTGGAGGCTGTTTGGATTTGGCTTGTGCGATCGCGGGTAGCTGTTTGTGTTCGCATATAAGGATTTGTGAAGGTTGTTGGATTGTGCTATGCGAACGCAGGGTCTAGTGTGCGAACGCATAGAGGAAAAGGGAGCTGGGGGCCCTTTGGACTATGCGAACGCGGGTAGGGGACCGCGATCGCGGAGTGTTGGATCGAGGAAGCTCCGCGAACGCACTCGTGGGCATGCGAACGCAGAGAGTAGCTGGGGCCTGGGCAGATTAGTTTATAGGCGAAATTTGTGGCCATTTCTTCATTTATTCCTTGTTTTGGTCAATTTTGGAGGAGCTTCAAGAGAGGATTTCTTCATGCAATGTCTAGGTAAGTAAATTCCTCCCGTTTTTAAGTTAAATACAAGATTATATGCATGAATTAGACATGGAAATTGGTAGAAAATTGGGAAATCTTAAAGGAACCTAGAAAATGGAAATTTAGATTTTTAGCCACGAATTTGAGCATAGAATTTAGTGTAAATTGTATATTTGAACTAGTAAAACTATGGGTAGAATGTATCTTCGATAAATTTCAAATTTCAGACACGTGGGCCTGAGGGCATTTTGGTCATTTCATCGAGCGGAGTTGGGGCATTATATAATTTGGAATTATTGCAAATATTAGAGTATATTTTCATTGGTTTGTCATTGTTTGGATAGTTTCGGAGCGTTGTGCAATGATTTGAGTCGTCGGAAGGGATTGGAGGCCGGTTATGGAATTTCGGAGCGAGGTAAGTCTCCTTTCTAACTTTGTGAGGGGCAATTATCCCCCTAGGTGAACTAATTAAGTATGTGTTACTATCTGCAGGGGCTACGCTCGCACGAGGTGACGGGAGTCCGTGCGTATGTACTTTTATGCCATGTCCGGGTAGCCTAGGACCCACTAGCATGCCTTACCTGTTATACATGTGATCTTGTCTGTGATATTAGACTGCTAATATAACCAAAATTGTAATTGAATGACTAAGGAAGATTAGAGTTTATTTTTCTAAACCATCTAAAAAGAGAATTGATTTCATTCGCGGGCAAATTGTATTTCCGGATAAGGTTGTATTATCAAACATTATAAAAACTTAGCAAGTGGATTTCAAAAGGATTTAAACACTATTTTATGGTTTTTAAAAGAGAAATCTGTCATTTACTTGAGTATTTATTTTCCCGATGTATTCTGGGTGGACTGTTGATTGTGCCTGACTGCATGTGACCGCTTCGAAATTTGCATTCCGCGAGCGAAGTGATATTTTCCGCACTCTCATGGGAGCGGGCCGTACGCCACAACGGATCTAAAATGCACTTTTGGTATGGGCCGTTCGATCCTCGGTAGTGCATAGACATGATTATTATATTGAGAGGTGCACTTATGGGACGGGCCGTTCGATCCTCGGCAGTGCACATAGATGATTATTATACTGAGAGATGCACTTTTGGTACGGGCCGTTCGATCCTCGGCAGTGCATAGACATGAGTATTTTATTGAGAGGTGCACTTTTGGTACGGGTTGTTCGATTCTCGGTAGTGCACATAGTTTATTATTATGACGGCTCGGGCCGGTTGTCCTTATCCCGTATGCGCATGCTAAATTGTTAAATTTTTTTCATGGATTTTTTTTAAAGTGACAAGATATTTGGGGAAAACAAAGAGGAAATTGTTTATTTAAAAATATTTGGGGGAAAATGAGGAAGTGGTAACTGTTGTTTTATTCCCAGTATTTACTTGGATTTCAGTGCCTTATATATATTGATGCTTTGCTACCTTTACATGCCTACCGTGTTCATCTTATGCTGTTAATTAATTTGCTGGCCCTTAGTGAGTGTCTAATTCGACCTCTCGTCACTACCTCTCTGAGGTTAGGCGGGTGACTTACAGAGTACACATTTTTCTTACTCATGCTACACTTGTTGTGCATTTTATTGCACAGGTACTTTTATAGCAATGTGGAGGATTCGGAGACTTAGGCAAGCTGCATCATCTGGAGGCGATCCGCATCTGACAGAGTCTCCCTCGTACTGTATTTATTTTTATTTTAAACTTCCTTGTCCAATTTGTATTTCGGACAGGCTTTGTGATGATTTTATAAATTCTGAGAAATTGCTCATGTACTTGTGACACCGGGTTCTGAGATGTGTTGGGATACATTTGTTAAAGTGTAATATTCAAACTATTGTTTTACTTGACATATTTTATTTAGCTAACATGTAATAAAGTGAAAGAAAATAATTTTTCATAAATGTTAAACAGGAATTTATTTCGACTAATTAATGGTTGGCTTGCCTGACAATGGTGTCCGGCCCCATCACGGCCTTAGGGATTTTGGGTCGTGACACGACTGTTGTTGAGCTCATTCGTGTTCTGATGTGATCTGTGAGTTACTTTTCTATGCTACGAGGAGTTGTTATTCCTTGGTTATATGCACACATGGTGTGGTTCTATTGGGGCCTTATAGCGTAATTTGAGCAAGATGGGTATTTAGGTATTTCATGATTGATGGCGTTTGGTTATGCTCTTTTGAGTTTTCTGTGGTGTTGTGTCATTTGCTTCTCTGTGGTTATAGTAATGCACTTTGGGTGCTTGATGTCGAATTTTGCGTGATAGTAGATTTTGAGCAAGGTGGCTTGAGGTATATGCCATGTACCAGTATTTGGATGGGGTCACGCATTGCAGTAGGGTTATGTTGGGGTATGAACCTTTGTGTTAGATTCGTGTCATGGTCCTACGGTGTGTGATAAATTTTTGGCATTTCATTGTGGCAGTAATTGTTAAGCTTGCGGGACAGTCCTCTCGTTTGAGTTATTTTCTATGATTTGATTACATTGGGATTGTTGCTTACTGGTGCACGAATTGCATGGGTTGTGGATTTAGATTGTATGGATGTTGCATGTCACTATAGTGATTATGTTAGATGAGATGAGTTCATCAGACCTAGAATAGGTGCTATCTGATCTGATTGCGGTATATTTGGAAGGATATTGTTGCTGATCAGCTTAGAAATTTTCTGTAGTTCCTATCGAATGAGAGGGAGTTCCACATCTGGTTGATCTCATCAATAGTTATGAGTTTCTGCGTGTTTATTTCATCATCAGCAATACACAAAGGCTTTAGAACGAAGTTTTATTTGATATGAGGTTTATTACCGGTATTGGCTTGTTTTGAGCAGCTACTATGATCAGAAATTTTAGTACGAGTATGCGAGTCGTGTGATATGTTAGGTGATTACATCTTGGGATATGGTCATGACTTGATATAGCTTGTTCAGGCTTATACAGTGTGTAGATGCGAAGTTCGGGTCTTGTAGTAAATTTCGGATGTTGAAAATTGGATTCTGTCGTTTACGGACTAAGGTTGAAGTAATGATCTTCAGTTATATTGTGTTGTTGGTCCTATATGGAATAGGAAAACGAGGTCAACCCCGGATATGTGCATGGTAAGGTTACACGGCGGTTTGACGGCTTATGAACAACTCTTGGCACGTTCGAGGACGAACGTATATTTAAGTGAGGGAAAATATAACGACCCGACCGGTCATTTTGAGCATTTACATTTCGCTCGGTAGTTTAGGGGCACGAGTATATCTGATGATGTATTAGGACTTGTATGCAAATTATAAGTTCATTCTGAGTTGATTTGATATGTTTCGGCATGAGTTATTGGAAGTCGAAAGTTCGAAAGTTCATTAAGTTTGATTTGAGGCGCATTTCGTCGTTTCAATGTTGTTATGCATGATTTGAGTCCTCGAGTTGGTCCGTGTTATGTTATGGCACTTGTTGATATGTTTGTAAGGGGGCCCTAGGGGCTCGGGTGAGTTTCAGATAGGTTTGGACTGCATTGCACTCGTTTTTCTTATGTTTCGATGTCGTTTCTTCAAGCATAAATGGTACCATATTAAGCAAATGAGTTTCGATTTCTGTTTTGATTGAAGCATTAGATCCATATCATAATTACGGAGACATAGCAAAAAGAATCGTCGAATTTGAACATCGTATGAGGAATTTATGGTCATTTTACTAAGAATTGGGTTCCCAAATTTTTCAGATTAATTACGAAATTGCAACTAAATTTGTATTTAAAAATCTGCACTATTTGCAAATATTGAAACCAACATATCTCCTTCATTATAAGGTCAAATGGAGTGATTCAGAAGTCTAACTTGACCAAAATTTCATAAGGAATTTATTGAAGGCATATAAAGAAAGTTCGGGATTGTTTGGCATGAGAAACGAGGCAGAATAGCTGGCAGAAAAATATATAAAACAAGGGTTTGTTCATTTGGTCATTTTTTGAGTTGGGGAGCTCAGATTTTGACGATTTTGGAGTCGATTTTTAACATATGAATTGGAGTAAGTATTCACTACTTAGTTTCGGTTTATATTTCATGAATCCATTTTTGTTTTTGTGATATGATTGATGATTTCAAAGTGAAATTTGGGGGGTTTTGCCTAAAGTTTCATTAAGTGAATTTTAAAGTTCTTAACATCGATTCGGAGTCGGATTTGAGTCAAATTAGTATGGTTGGACACATAATTAAATGAGATCAAATTTTGTGAGTTTTGTCGGGTTCCGAGGTGCGGGCCTGTGTTGGGCTTTTTGGCCGATTTTGGGATTTTGATTAAAGATTCGACATTTCTCAATTGGGATTGGTTCCTTTAGCATTGTTTAATGTACTTGAGTTATTTTTGGTTAGTTTCGAGCCGTTCGGAGGTCGAAACATGCGAGATGGCATTTTTGTACCATCTCTTGGCTTGCTCGGTATTGGAATTGGCTTGTTCTAGGTAAGTAACTCTTATAAACATAGTGTTGAGGGTATGAAACCCTGACTTACGTGTTATATGATTGGTGTTGAGGTGACACACATGCTAGGTGACGGGCGTGTGGCCGTGCACCCTGTGAATTGTGACTTTGTTGTTTTCCATGGCACTGTATAGTGGTCCTATCTTATTGATATATGTGTTTACACCATGTGATAAAGTAATTGAGCTATTAATCATGCTAGATATCATGTTTTGGCTTTATGCCGATACTGTTGGGACCCATAGTGGTCATTTCTTGCTGGCATCTCACTGGTTTTCATTGATATTTCATACTCAGTCATATTCATGCATTCATATAATATCTCAGTCGCAGTTATTATTCATTGGCACATCATATCATTGTTCCGGATTAGTATTCATGAAATTGTGAGCCTGAGGGTGAGTCTGGAGAGATTGATGACTGAGTGAGACCGAGAGCCTTATTATGAGTGATAGTTATGGGATCGGGTTTCACGTCGCAACATGTTATATTGATTTATGCCTAGATCTGGCTTGTGATAGCGCGTGGGCAGAAGGAGCCCCTCCGGAGTCTGTACACACCCCCAGTGAACGCGGTTGATTATATTGAGGGATGGATCTTCTCTTGACATGGATATTGTCCGAAGTATTTATATACCTGGAGATGGATCTTCTACATGGGGCCGGATTAGCCTTCCTCGGTACTGAGTGACTGATGTTCAGTGATGTATATATTCCGGGATGGATCTTCCCTGGGCCAAATTGGCCATATACAGTATCGAGTGGTTGAGCATGATGAGTGGAAAGTGTGAAATAGTGAGATTGAGTACTCTGAGAGTGTGAGTACATGATTGATCTCTGAGATACATGGAATTGGCATGCAGACATGACATACATGCATAGAGATGCATTTTTCCTCATGTTGTGCGGTATCACGTCATTCATGACTTTTACACCCATTGATATGTGGAATAGAGAGGTATTTCACACTTGTTATCTGGAAAGAAAATGAAACATCTTATTTATTGTGAAAAGGATTTTTAGAAAAATTTCAATTTTCAAACTATCTCATATTTTACGATGGTTTCGGTAAAGGATTTGAGTTTCACTGATATTCTTGAAAAGTGAAACTATTTTCAGAAAACTGTGAAAAAGATGAGCATTTTATCTCTGAGTTACTTCCTCATTTATATGTTCTACGTTTTTATGAACTGCTATTGGTTATTGGTGTTGGACCCGACCTATGTTCCAGCTCATCACTACTTTTAACCTAAGGTTAGGTTTGTTACTTACCAGTATATGGGGTCGGTTGTACTGATGCTATATTTCTGCACATTGCGTGCAGTTGTTGTCTATTGTTGTTGTTGTGTTCGATGGTTGCTGGATTTGAAGATGTACCTACGTTCCAGTTGTAGCTGCCTCTTGTTTATGGTAGTCATAGATTTATAAAACTCTGTTTATGTACTTTTCAAACATAAGATGTATTTACTTCATATCAGCTTTGTAAATTCTATTGTTAGAAGCTCATGATTTGTACTACCAGTCCTTGGAAAAGTGTATAAAATTTAGATAATTTTCTTCTTTAAACTGCCTTATTAACTATTATGGGAATTGGATAGTATAGTTGGCTTACCTAGCGTGTTGGGTTAGGTGTCATCACGACTAGTGGATTTTGGGTCGTGACAGTTGGTCGGTAAATGCTTCTCCTGCAATAACCCACCAACTTTGGTCGGTAATCTTAAATATAAACTCTTTAAATTTTATAAAATATTTTAAATAATAATATAATTATTAAAATTTTAAAAACTGGGTCGGTATGGCTTAGTCGGTGTTTCCCTCATTTCTAGCTGTGGCTATTGCTGTATTTGTTAGCCTGTCTTACACGTGTAAATCCTCCATAGCTTTTTCTTATTTTGCCAAGGCTATTAGCTTTTCCAATACCTGAAGAATTGATGAGTGACTCAGGTGCCATGGCCATCTCAATGCCAAGTTCGCCAATTTGGTTGAGAAGTAAGAAAGTAATGAAATCTTTTCGACTATAAAAGGCATGTTTACACGCATGATGATACAAAGCAATTGTAGTGGTCAGGGCTGTCTAATATAGGATAGAACATCTTGTACAAGTGTCCAGTAACTAGTAACCAGTTGATAAATACTTTCACCTGAAGCCAAACAGAAACTAACTATTGATTTACATGAAAAAGAATATGTCATGGCGCCAATGCTAGATAAAGCTCATCCTCTGCTTGGAAATCATCCCTCATGAACCACACATTGATACTGAAAGTGACCGCATTAATTACATAATGCAGAAGGTATATGAAGCTCCAGAGTGAGGAACAGGAACAGAAGGGCCAAGACCAAGTTCCTGAAACAGCAATTCAAATATGTCCAGCAAGGTTCTCTTTCTAATTACCGACATGCTTCCAGCCCTCCCACATAAATAATTCCTCAAAATCCAGCTTTCTGTATTTTAGTACATTAAGCTGCTATGACAAGGAAAAAGATAAATTACCATCACAAGTTAGAGTGTTTAAATACAATTAGATATCTATATGAGATCGATGCAGAGCATACTGAAGCAACAAAATCATGAATGCGTGCATCCTTCATGACATCTGTTGTATTTTTCATCGGGGCTTAGAAAGATCATGAAACTCAGAACATTTGTAAAATCATAGAAATGATTACCTTATAAGTTCGGTAGAGGATTGTATACGGTCAAAACGGGCCTGCCCTTCTTATGACTAATCGAGGATGGGCCATGTTAGGTCAAGGTTCGGCCTCGTGTTTTATCGAGCCATAGTTGATGAGCTCGTAATCCAGGAGCCGATCAAGCTCGAGATCGACCAAGATTGAGACTCGGTAAAATAGAGATCGAGCGAGACCGATTGAAGTTTATCTAGTCAAATAAAGGTAAGCCGAAATATCCGTAATCGAGCAAGAATCACGGCGGAAATCTCGGCACGTATCAAGATGAGGCCGATTAATTAGCCAATCATGAGATTTCCTACTATATTTAGAGTTGTATCATAAGTAGGACTCCCCTACTGTACAAAAGGGGTCTAATCATTTGTGAAGGCATCATATTCACACAACACAAAGCAATATATTATCCTTTTCTTTAAGTTCTCAATACTCTGTTACTTTGTTTATATCTCATTTGCTTTTCATTTGGTTCAAAGGTAACTTAGCTCGAGGGACAAAGCTGCACACCTCATTTGGTTTGCTTTTATTTTTCATTACAGTCAATTTCAATATCAATTTGCATATTTTCTTAGTTTGTGCCGAGTGAAATCACGTGTCCTGAAAACAACATAAAAATTTAATTGTTATCAATTTTTAGGGTAAACAATTTGGCGTCCATCGTGGGGCTAAGGATAATAATAATTGTCTGGTACTAATTTTCATAACACACACTATTTTATACTTGTTCTTGTGAGTATCTTTGATAACAAGATCAACATGTCAAACTCTCAAGCAGCACCCACACACATAGATAATGGCCTTGTTCTCGATGGAGAAAACGAAAACATAGCCACCCCAGGGAACGAATTACCTCCAGTTGACCTCGATGGAGTCTCGGTCGTAGACCCAATCGACTTTAGTTCCCATGTTGCCATTAATGCAAATTTGGCCATCGACCCCGAGAGCAGCGTCCGCAGAGATGTTCGATCAGCCGGTCAGAGCTCACAGGGTGCCGAAGAAGGCGGGATCAGCCTTCGAGCGATATTCAAAATGTTGCAGGCTCAAAAAAAATACAATAGCACAACTCCAAAACAAGAACCATGCACCGAGCAGGGTCGAGCCCGAGCCAATACAAGAAGTTGTTCATAGGGTCAAATCGGTGCCAAGGAGATTAAACGGAAATGAATCAGGGACCGACCACGCAATCATGAAAATGCTTGAGGAGCTGACAAAGCGAGTTGAATCAAGGGAGAAGAAAATTGAAGCAAATGAAAAGACAGTGGAAACCTAAAATTCCAGGGTTGATCAAATTTCGGGGGCACCACTGATTTTTAAGGGTTTGGATTCAAAGAAGTTCGTGCAGAACCCTTCCCCCAAAGCGCGGCTCCTAGACCAATTCGCAAGAAGTTCCGTATGCCAGAAATTCCCAAATATAATGGAACGACCGACCCTAATGAGCATGTCACTTATTACACATGTGCGATTAAGGGGGATGATCTGGAGTATGATGAGATCGAGTTTGTGTTATTGAAGAAATTCGGAGAGACCATGCCAAAGGGAGCGATGATATGGTACCATAATTTCCCACCCAACTCCATTGATTCTTTTGCCATGCTTGCAGATTCATTCGTTAAAGAACATGCCGGAGCCATAAATTCATGAGAATACCCTACTAATATCGCCCGCTTATACTGGCCCCTATCCTTCTCCCTTCTGCCCTTTGCTGGTGCTTACGATCCTCTAGGGTCTGGGCATAAGCCTGATTACGGGAAACATCCATGCCCTCCACCAAGGAGGTTGTCGTGCACTCATTTATCAGATGTGGTCCCAACCCGTTCACGAACATATGCACTCTATCATTCATCTCGGCCCCCATATGGGGAGCATACCTTGCTAAAGAATCAAACTGCATACTATACTCTCGCACACTCATATTAGCTTGTCTAAGGTTCAAGAACTTATCATCTCTAGCTCATCGTATCTCAACTGGAAAATAGTGACGAAGAAAGGCCTCAGAAAATTCCTTCCACATAGATGGAGGGGCGTTCAGACCCCTGGATCTCTCCCAACTATCATTCAAGAAAACCGGTAAATCCCATAACCGATAAGAAGCCAACTCTACTGCCTCTGTATCTGTACATTGCATAACACGCAGTGTACGATAAACCTGGTCAATAAAAGTCTGCGGGTCCTCCTTGGGATCTGATCTGCTAAAAACTGAAGGGTCTAGATTAAGAAAATCACGAACTCTCGTACTATCTGGTTTATCAACAACACCGGTATTCTGCCTCTAAGCCCGAGCAGCTACCAAGCTAGTCAACAACTGCACCGCACTTCGCATATCCTGGTTTGTATGGCCAGATGGAGGAACTGGTGGTGCTGGGTGCCTCACAATATCCTCTAAATGAGACGGATTAGATGAGGTATGAGACGGTATCTCACTTTGAGCCTCACTTTGGCTTGCTCTAGCTTGAGGCACGTGACTGGTACCCTCTCCCGCAGCTATATCAAGCTATCTACTAATCGCGTCATCCTAGTCGAAGGCATCGCTAAAAGAAAACAAGGTTAACATTAGATACGAACACTAAAGACTTAACTCTACGCACGATCTAGATTCAGGAAGAAGGTAACAACCCTAGATGTCATGTAGTCTCCTGATTATAAATGTGGCGCGCTACCCATCCATAATCAAGACTCTAAAAGACACGGCTCATAGACAACCCCTAGGACAGACTTGCTCAGAAACCAAGTTTGTCACGACCCGAACTGGAGGATCATGACTAGCACCTGGGCCATACTTGCCGAGCACCAGTGTACATTTTATCTAACCTTTTTTATTATCTTTAAGGGTCGACGAGATGAATATATTAGATATGGATCATGAACAATCAACAGTGAAAGATAATGGCATGAACATCATCACATGGGATGACAAGACTGCTAAGAAACTACATATAAGGTACGAGCTACAACGCTGCTATGAAAGACTATACAACAAAAATTAGCCAACAAGGCATACCAAACTATACATGAGTCGACACCTGTCTATGAGCCTTTAAAGGAGCATAAATGATGCAACATTGTCAGAACAGGGCCCCGACATACCCATAATATCTATAACAAAAATGCATACCAAGACCAAGGCAAGTCCGAAGAAGGGATCTTGCCAATAACTGTTGAACTGGGAAGCCTACTGTGGTGGGGGGGGGGGGCCTGCGTCTACCTGTCTATCAAGACCTGCAGCACGACATGCAGCGTCCACAAATAAAAAGGACTTTAGTACGAATAAAGTACTGAGTATGTAAGGCATGAAAGCATAAGTAAGAATGGTAATGTAAACAGGAATAGAGTATATACAACCTCTAACATCTGGGTACCTATGAGGGCTACTGACATGAAATGTGTGATACATACATATATATACATACATAAACTTTTAAAACATACGCCTTTGTGGGCAACATCATCATCATATCGTACCCGGCTGTAATAGGCTAGGTAAAATGCACCCGGCCACGTGGAGCTCAGTAAAACCCAACTGATATGTGATTGCACAATAGGTGTCGTACCCGGCCAACTATAGCGCAGCTCGGTAGAGTAAAATAGATACATATATATAATGTATGTAGGACTTATTGGAATCATATTCTAAACCTTTCGGAGTGACGTAAGGTCGATATTCTCCGTACACGCTATTAGGACTAAATCATCATCAAGAATCTTATAAGAATCACGAAGTACCAACAACATTGATAACATAATAATAAGAGAAGAAACCCCAACATCAATTGTTCCATAAGAAGGGAAACAATGTAAGTACTGCTAGCTTCTAAGAGTAGCGTATCTTTGGAAGCTCGTTCATTGCATTATGCATAATCGAAGTCGTGCAAAAGAAGGAAAGGGATAGCCTCACATACCTTGTATATATATTACCCAACCTCAAGATATGCAAATGTCAAGACTCCTTAATCTACAATAAGAGAAACGACACTATCATTATCGTTTAAGCGTCGTAACTATTATGTATCGACCACAACCAATTTTACGATGAAACGGACAACACCTACCCTATATATAGGACTTTTCAAAAGTAAAAAAAATCATAAAACATCCCAAACAACATCAATAATAATCATATTGAGCCTCCCAAAATAGTCCACACAACCTAATCACTTAATAAATAAGACGGCCATCGTAGTATGTCAAACGACCCGGAAATATTACGACGAACGACCAGAACACCACCCTACATATATATGGTGTTTCTCCACACCCTTAATCCTCCAAAAATCCACAAAATAGTAGTAAAACATGCAGCCCAACAGCAACACAAAACAGTCCACAAAACAGTTCGCTACAAGTGAATAACTCGAACTCACGGCTTCCGATCACTGTCCCGTGAGTTCTTACAAGTATAGAACTAATTACCATACATTTATAGAAGAAAAAATGGATGAAAGAGATCAGTAAACTTAGCTTAATTTTTGGATAACTCATCTCTTATCTTGGTTCTTCAAACTCTAGGTTTTACCCCCAATTAGAACTTGAAAGAGAGAG